>JAECMU010154146.1:1214-15835 GCA_016106625.1 Dracogyra subfuscus | reverse complement strand
GGAAGGGGGGGGAGGGGGAGGAGAGGGGACCACCTGCACTGGCAGGTGCAAGGGAGCACCAGCAGTCCGACCGAAATCGGTAGCAGGTGGGAGTGGATGGTGGTGCTATGGAATTTTGAATGGAGCATGGCCCTTTCACCTACTCATTGAGCCCTTAAGAACTTGCATTTGGTGGAAGCCGGTACTGGGCTGCGAACTCTATACCTATCAATCTTATGTCCAATGACTTAACCACAAAATCACTGAGGCCGTTTATTTGGATTTAATATTTTTATGGACATATAATTCAAGATTAAATGACAAGTTTACATTTTACAAAAACTAATATATTTGTTGTCATAATATAACTTTGAGACTAACAGTGCTTCTAGATTATGTCAGCCCCACTCCCATGGCTAGTGATATTTAATCTTGGGCTAGTAAATAACTACTATTGCTATACCTGATGGCTAGTGAAAACCATTTCTCAAATGTTACAGTTGTCGATTTTGTAGTTATGAATATCCCCAACATTAGTATTTTTAAGCTCTATCTCACTGTTTATCTCACATACTTGACTATTACTAGTATTTAGTAAAACTGTATTAACTTAAAGTAAAGTAGGACAAGTGAATTTTTAATTATGACTAATAAATGTTTTAAATCACTAATCCCATGGCTGGTGGATTTTTTTTTTAAATTCTAGAAACCCTCCACCACCATTTTAAATTAAGTGCATCAACCAACAAACAAAGATAGTAGTTCAAAACATGACCTTTTATTGCACACCGATTATAGCGTAACTTACAAAAATCATTTTATGAGAACAAAATGTGAGAATATACAAAACGCGAAACTCCTCCGACTATCTACAGCACTGAAAGACATTAGTCACGTGATAGTGAAGATGAAACCAAGGCTTACGAGAAGCTACGCTGTAGTTCGCAGGAATAAATTAAATCCTAGAAGCTGTTGTCGTCAAACTTTTAATATCACCATAGTCACCAATCCTGTAAGGAAGAATATCAAATATGTGATAAGAGAAAGAAAAAAGAGAAAGAAATGTTTTATTTAACGACACACTCAACACATTTTATTTACAGTTATATGGCGTCAGACATATGGTTAAGGACCACACAGATATTGAGAGAGGAAACCCGCTGTTGCCACTTCATGGGCTACTCTTTCCGATTAGCAGCAAGGGATCTTTTTTATGCACCATCCCACAGACACGATAGCACATACCATGACCTTTGATATACCAGTCGTGGTGCACTGGCTGTGACAAAAAATAGCCCAATGGGCCCACCGATGGTGATCGATCCCAGACCGACCACGCATCTAGCGAGCGCTGTACCACTGAGCTAAGTCCCGCCCCAATGTGATAACGGATTCACCATAGAATACATGACATGCAGGGGTTTCCCCAGGGCTGTAAGGCGTAGCGAGCCAACATGCCTTGGAACGTGAAGTAAGTGCTTTGACAGTCCTTGAAATTCGTGTCGGCAATCAGCAATGTCGTTGCAAAAGATATCGCAAAATCGATTTGTGACAGAATTTTATTGTCGTCACAAATCTGAGAGTAGTGAAAAGTCTGGAGTAATTTTCCTCTGAACTCCGTCCAATTACAGATCCCAGTAAAAAGTATTTATAATCTAGTGTGGCCCAATGTTTCCTCAATATATATAAATCGGTTTATCCCAGTACAGAAGCGCATTAAATTAAAGATGAGATGTTATATTTAAGTATATTATTACTGCAGTGGATCATAGATGAATAATCTTAACAGCATTAATCTTTTCTTTAAAATTGCGAGGGTACTTAACTGCTGTAGCAAACTTGTTCGAATTTCAAGGGCTGCTTTGACAGCAAGTAAGCCAAATACTTAATTATTTTCAACCCACTACCCCACTTATTTTGTCTCGGTTTGTTAATTAAACAGATGCTCAAATGTAAGCTCCTTAAAAAAATCCTGGGGAAAGGCTCGAGTCATGGTTGCCAATGGCAAAGCCCCAACCACAACATTTCAACTTATTTGTGTTCTTATATCCAAGTAAAGTTCAAGCACACTGTCCTGGGTACACACACCTCAGCTACACGTATCTGTGCTGTCTGTCCAGGACAGTGTGTTAGTTGGTTAGTGGTTAGTGAGAGAGAAGAGGGTGAAGTGGCCTTACACCTACCCACTGAGTCGTTCAAACTCTCTCTGGGTTTTACACACAGCAACACTTGATTACATTGGGACCAGTTTACACATGCTGTTTATGATTTACACAAGTGTAACTATGTAACTACATATATTTATTATATTTATCCTGCAACCAGTGTTCCTACTGGCCTGTTATGATGACCTGTTAAAGCAAAGTCATAACATGCTAGTAGCATGTTATGACTTTTGACGTCACGTTTCTGAGTAATGTTGACCTCTGACCCCATACAGCAAAAGCCTTGCTAGGTAGACAATACTCGTTTTGCGTACACAAATCAGGAATAAATAATGATTTTCCGAATATTCCTGTAGGATTGCAGGATAAAGATAATAACCAGTTAATGACGCTTGATATCGGCTTTATCCCGTTCAGGACGAATGGGAAATTTCACTCGGCAAGCTTCGCGGAACTCCCCATTCTTACCTTCACAGGATAAAGCCGATATCAAGCGTCATTAACTAGTTATTCTCTATTTAAACACTTGCATATAGAAAAAGCCCAGACCCATTATATAAACTTATGTTCATGCTTATGTTCAATTAATGTTCAAGCACGCTGTCCTGGGAACACATCTCAGCTATCTGGGCTGTCTGTCCAAAACAGTGGGTTAGTGTTTAGTTGTTAGTGAGAGAGGAGAGGATGTAGTGGTCTTACACCTACCCACTGAGTCGTTAAAACCTGCTCTTGTGGGGAGTCAATGCAAACCTTGTACCTATACCAGCCTTACGTTTGATGATCTAACCACGAAACCACCCATGGCTGGTTTGACTCATTATACATTCGGTCCATTAGTAATAAAACCTACCTAAGATGTAGGCAGCAATAAGCTTTTGCTGTAAGGACAGGTGAAAATAGTCTGGCAGCTTGGACTCCAGTTCCCCATGAGTGGGCAACATCAGTGCAATGATGCACGCAACAGCAGTGAAGATCACAAGAAAACCAGGACCAGATGCAGGGGTGTGCACTGAAATAAAAACAATAGTCATTCATCAAATGTGTTACTGGTATCTACATCCCGCCATGGGACCCTGGACTGGCGATGTCAGCCCTCGGACGTGCCTGAACCTTAGGGACTGGGGCACGTAAAAACAGTACCCATCACTTGTATCTGCCCACCTCGATGGCATAGTGGCTAAGCCATCGGACTACAGGCTGGTAGGTACTGGGTTCGCAGCCCGGTACCGGCTCCAACTCAGAACGAGTTCTTATGGGCTCAGTGGGTAGGTGTAACTAACCAACTAACAACTAACCCAGATAGCTGAGGTGTGTGCCCAGGACAGCGTGCTTGAACCTTAATTGGATATAAGCATGAAAATAAGTTGAAATGAAATACTGGTATATGCCCTCCTGCCCCGGAACCACTCACTGGCTATATCAGTACAGTAAAGTTTGTTTTATTTAACGACGCCACTAGAGCACATTGATTTTTTTAAATCTTATCATCGGCTATTGGACGTCAAACATATGGTCATTCTGACACTGGTTTTTAGAGGAAACCCGCTGTCGCCACATAGGCTACTCTTTTTAAGACAGGCAGCAAGGGATCTTTTATTTGTGCTTCAAGCAGGTAGGATAGCACAAACCATGGCCTTTGTTGAACCACTTATGGATCACTGGTCGGTTCAAGTGGTTTACACCTACCCATTGAGCCTTGCGGAGCACTCACTCTCGGTTTGGAGTCGGTATCTGGACAAAAAACATCCCATTACTCGACTGGGATCCGAACCCAGTACCTACCAGCCTGCAGACCGATGGCCTAACCACAATCGGTGGCTATATCACAGGCTGGATCTGTGGTTGGTGTGCCTGAACATTTACAGATAGGGGCATGTTAAACGAGTTCTCAATCCCATTGGTATCGGAGATCAAGCGCCGAAGATGAAGCTGGAGTGGCCATGTCATCAGCATGCCTCAAACAGCCCTACCAAGAGTGGCACTCTGATGGACACCTCCTGGAAAAAGGAAATGAGGTAGACCGAAAGAAACATAGAGAATTACAGTAGAGAAGGAAATCCGAGAGGGCAGTCTGAGCTGGGGGCTGCCGGAGAAGCTGGTAAAAGACAGTCAACAGTGGCGATCTCTGGTTACAGACGTATGTGCTTTTCAGCACGAAGGGGATTAAGTAAGTATTAAGGTCAAGGTCATAAGGTTTTACGTTCACATTCAGAACAAGCTGTTTTAGCACACACATGTCATGGGCATAAGAGCCAGCCGCTGGCTCCTCTATCCAGGACAGAAGGTAAGTATTCATTAAACATATAATATATATTGGCTTCAGTAGTGTCGTGGTTAAGCCATCAGTCTACAGGCTGGTAGGTACTGGGTTCGGATCCCAGTCAAGGCATGGGATTTTTTATCCAGATACCGACTCCAAACCCTGAATGAGTGCTCCGCAAGGCTCAATGGATAAGTGTGTGGCAGGTGATATTTTGGTAATATTTTAGTAATATTAAGTATATATAGTTTGCTATATTTAATAATGTTTTAGGTATTTGTCAGATATAGTTGTCTGCCAAGTAGTATTTATTTTAATAGTTTTCTTAGTCAGGCATCCTTGATAATAGCACTGCATGCTTTTCATGATCACAAAGCACACTGACAGCAGACATGTTGGACATGAGCTTTTGACAACAGATTACATTTACAGGTACAAATTAGTTTAATAGTTTTAGTTAAACATTATTAAAACAACAAATTAATATAATATAGTTATGTAGAACTTAATAATTGTAGGTAAATGGTGTTTAAAGGGACATACCCTAGTTTTAAGCACTAAGACATAGTTTTGACTATTAGAGGCACTTTTTGATAACTGAAATCATACTTTACTTAAATTTTATTGTTTAAAGTATCCATTTCCGTACATTCGAAGTGTTTTTGATCATCCTGATGTGTTTTAATATCACAAAATGCATTTCTCATATTTTTAAAAAGGCACGTGCCTCTGAGAAGTAACAGTTATGTAGTCGAGGTTTCACTCAATTGTAACTTTATCAAAATGTGTTACAGGTTTGTAAATTAAACTAAACTTAATTTTAATTTTCATGAACTGAAACTAGGGTATGTCCCTTTAAGTTATTTTGATAATTTAATTAGAAGTTTTGTGAGTAACTATAACTAATTTTTAATTGTTTATATAGTTTCTAAAAGTAATCTTAACAATATATAATATTAATTATTTAGCTTAAAGATTGTATTTTATGCTTAGTTTTGTATTTTAAGCAGTTATCGATTTTTAATATTTCCAATAATATTATTTACTGTATGCAGATGGGTGTATGCGGTGTGAATGTTCTATGTTTTTGTTTGTCTGTAATGAGGTAATGCTTAATAATTCACATTAGGTATTTAGTTATATTTTATTATTCCCCAGGTTTATCACAGTAATGACATCTCACTTGTGAATCATTGTCGTGTGCCCGTGTACCACATACAGGGTATGGTATAGTGATGGTTTATTGTCACACATTATTAATTACCTTATTAATATTTAATGTAATTATATTGTAATTATAATGTTTAATAGAGTAAAGTATTTATTTTGTCACAACATATTCACTTGTAATTTATTGACCTCTAATTAGGATAATACATTCATCTTATGCAAACAATTTCCTTTAGTGGTTATCTCCCCTTACAATAGTATTTTATTATTGTTTATAGGTGTGAACCGGCAAATATTTAACCCAAGCAGTTAATTATGGATTGTAATATTTTTATGATGATGATTTGTTTTTATTATAATGAATTGAAGATTTGGAAAATATTTGTTTAATTAACTTACAACGAATTGTTATTATATATTGTGTATTTTTAACCTTGCAGGGCATTTGTCATTGACACATGATCATCTCACGAGAGTAAACGTTTTCCAAACGATAAGTGTTGTTTTTAATGCTTGGACCCTGTTACAGGTGTAAACCACTTGCACCGACCAGTGATCCATAACTGGTTCAACAAAGGCTATGGTTTGTACTATCCTGCCTGTGGGAAGCGCAAATAAAAGTTCCCTTGCTGTTAATCGATATAAGAGTAGCCCATGAAGTGGTGACAGCGGGTTTCCTGTCAAAATCTGTGTGGTCCTTCACCATATGTCTGACGCCATATAACCATAAATAAAATGCGTTGAGCGTGTCGTTAAATAAAACATTTCTTTCTGTTTTTTGTTTCACTGTAATAATCGTCATTGTTCTTACCCTGTCCATGTCTTGCAGCCATCGACTGGCCCTCTGCTGGCGAAGACATTTGTTTGGGTAGACTTTTAAAGTCGTCATCAGACTGCGAAACGGCCTCTCTGTGTGGGAAGAGGACAGATGTGACATCTTTGCTTCCTGAGAAAACAAAAGAAGAGTACAGTTTGTCTTGTTAGAGCGTGATCCAGTTTAGTCATTAGAATACTCACCTGAGGTTAAAACGTCCAACCCTGCAAATGGCCAGATCTTGCCTTTTAAGGTGCGCGGATGCGATAGCACTCGTACAGCGCACGTAATTTCAGTCTGGCGAGTGTGAAAAACAGCGCACGTAAAATAAAAATTTTACGAGAACGGTAGCGTCTATGCAGAATTTTAATATGGCTGGTACTTATCTTTGTTATACAAATCGGAAAACACAGATTTAATAGACATCTTCAAAGACCTATCAATCCGATAAAATCGTCTTTGCTTATTTAATTTATTATTAATTAAAAAATGGGAATTAATAATGCTTGATGTTCACTCACCTTACCATTTTGATGGGTGTGATTTTTCACTCGCCTAAGGATTTTGAGGTGTGCTATTTTTCACTCGCCTTTGTTTTTCAAAAGCCAAGGACTGAATGGCCCTCCTAAGGTCAACGACAGTCACTTTTCGCACCCTTGTTTTGGGTTCGTACACAATAATATAGCATATCTAACCGTTCTTTCACTTGAAATCCATATTTCGTAAAAGATACAATTTTTTAATCATAAGATTTTCTTCAAACACATTCGTAATTAGTAATGTTCAAACAAAACTATTTCAACAGCAAGACTGCATTGGAATTTTTCCAGCATTCTTAAAACGGAAACGTCAAGTACCCAGTGTATGGCTATTGTAAGGCAATTCAAAGTGACGTCATTGGAATACTGATGTCATTCAAATTTAAAATTAGCTGTATTATTACAATGCTTCACCACATTAAAATAAAAACTGGTCTACTAACCTTGACCCCTGTCAAATTTCTATTTTATAACAAGCGGACAACGTTGTTTACAGGTTGGTATTTTGTTATTTTTCATAATTCTGGACAAAATATTTATTTTAAGTTTCAAAAGATGAAAGAAATAAAAAGTACCTTTTGTCAAATATATCATTTCAACAAATTACTGTTGGATATGTTTTATTTGCTGTGTACGAAGGCAAAACAAGGGTGCGAAAAGTGACTGTCGTCGACAATAGTCGGCAATGCTGTGTAGATTGTTGCATGGTTTTTAATTCTCCATAGCACTTTTTTTTGGCTTTGGACTATATTTAGGTTTTTATTCAATGGAATGGGTGTTTTTTTTGCTGTGGACATTTACTTAATTACAGGGGTTGAATGTCTCATGGGACACATTCTCAGACTAAGGTTTTTTCCCCCATATCAACCAGTGCACCACGACTGCATATCAAAGGCTGTGGTATGTGCTGTTCTGTCTGTGGGATATAAGTGCATATAAAAGATTTCTTGCTGCTAATGGAAAAATGTAGCAGGTTTCCTCCACATTACTGACAGTGACTCAGTCTAAGACTTTGACAAATTTTTGACACCAAATAGCCAATGATTAGGAAATCTTTTGTATTTTTTATTTAACACCAACACTTGAGAATATTGATAAATTTAATCATTTGAATGTTCTGAAAGTAGTCTTCAGAAGATACTAGATACACTTTTCTGTCTGCAGCAAGAGATCTTTTATATGCACATTCCCACAGACAAGACAGTACCTGATACAGTTTTGTCAGCAGCAAGCGATCTTTTATATGCACTTTTCACAGACAAGACAGTATCTGATACAGTTTTGTTAGCAGCAAGAGATCTTTTATATACACGTTTCCACAGAACAGAACCTAATACATATTCTGTTAGCAGCAAGAGATCTTTTATACACACGTTTCCACAGAACAGAACCTGATAGTTTTGTTAGCAGAAAGAGATTTTTATATGCATTTTCCCACAGGACAACCTGATACATTTTTCTGTCAGCAGCAAGAGATCTTTTATATACACACTTTCCCAAAGACAGGATAGAACCTGATACATTTTTATGTTAGCAGCAAGAGATCTTTTATATATATATATATGCACTTTCCCACAGACATGACAGCACAGACCGCAGCCTTTGATATAACAGCCTTTGATTTGATCCGAAGACCCATACACCTAAGGCAAGCACTACAGACAAAAATTTCACCCTTTGTATTATCTATTTGAGTTTATTAGTTTTTACGGACTAAATGCATGACAGAATTACTGGCATGGCTAACCGACCTCTCTCCATGTTTCAACATTATGCCATCCCTGACCTGAACATAGGCGAACAGGCTCTCATTTTTCTAGGGAGGGGTCAGGCTGGCTTTTGCCAGAATTAAACGAAAATGCTCGAATCTGGATAACAACATTTATTCATACCAGCATTACTATCAAACAGCTATACAGGGTTGCAAACGAATCACTGGACATCTTTTAATGTTGAGGGTAGAATGATGGAAATACATGGCAAAAAGGTCTCAGGTTAGCACATTTTGTACAAATAACTTATCATTTATGCCCAAATTTGAGGTTTTGCTCCAGCACTGCTCCTGGTTTTGTATGCTCATGGACCTGAATGTGTAGGGGGGGGGGAGGAGGGAGGAGGGAAGAGATACCGTATTACATGGCCACAGCTTACCAAGAATTTTCTTTTTGCCATGTTCAGTCATCTGAATACGGAACTTGTCCTTGACCCCTTCATTATTTATCCTGATGTCCAAATGTCGTATTACTCTGAAATAAAATATTTTGCTTCTTTTAATCAACACTGAAAATATTGTTCAGGTGGGTTTTTTAGTTTTTAGAACTGATAATGAAATTCAACACATATTTTAACTTACTGTTTTCTTTCCTTTTCCATACCATTTTTGAAAGAAAAAAAAAAATTAAATGCTCATCTGCGCAAATTTTGAACCCACTTACAGCAATTTTAAATCGGTAGCTTTTGTGACAAATATAAAAAAACAAAAATGATCCCATCCAGGGTTTCTGCCAAAGAGTGAAATGGTTATGGCGCTATAACTAAATGTTTTGTTTAAGTTAACAAAATAATTACTTTTTATCATTAAATTATGTATGATCTTCTTAACCCTAACACTAAACTTAACCCATTGTTTTTCTTGGGGAGTGAGCCCTCAACACCCGTTGTTGACTGTGGTTGTATTCAATTCCATAGCATAATACCCCTAAATTTCTTTCTGGCAGAAACACTGTCGTCTATCGATGGCAATAATTTGTATCCAGTGACACCCCTGACCTACGGACATGTAGAATAACAGCCAGGGCTTTAGATTGCATTAAAGTCGAGGCGATAAACGTTGTGCCCAAAATACAGATGCCCAAAATAATCATGCCCAAATTAAGTATAAACATACTGACCTCAAAATATCTTACCTCAAAACCACTGAAATATTTAGTTTATTTTCATTAAAACAGCTAGAAATGCATTTCTGAATATTGACAACTCTCCAGTAGCTGTTATACTGATAGTACTGACCTAAAATGACCTTCCTGTACAAGTTGCTGGTGTGCCCAAATTAGTGAGATCTAAAGCCCTGACAGCAGTTACTGCTAGTGCTGTCATTAAAGGGACATACCCTAGTTTCAGTTCATGAAAATTAACATTAAGTTTAGTTTGATCTACAAACCTGTAACACATGTTGATAAAGTTACAATTGAGTGAAACAGGAGTCTTTGACTTTGAAATGGTGAAATACCCTCTAAAATAGAATAAAACTCGACTACATAACTGTTACTTCTCAGATTCGTCAGAAGCACGTGCCTTTTTAAAAATATGAGAAATGCATTTTGTAATATTAAAAAACATCAGGATGACCAAAAACACTTCGAATGTACGGAAATGGATACTTTAAACAATAAAATTTAAGTAAAGTATGATTTCAGTTATCAAAAAACGCCTCTAATAGTCAAAATTATGTCTTAGTGTTTAAAAACTAGGGTATGTCCCTTTAAGATCGAATCATGCACTACTGTAACTCACATGTCAACGCAGCACTGTGGACGGATGGTGCCCTCAGAGTCGACAACAGTATACTTCTTTGGAGTCGTACTCAACACTGAAACATAAACAATCATGTTTGATCAAATGTTTTACAAGAAAATTAACTGTTGAAACACTAACTTGTTTATGGTATATCTGTAGAGGCGTGGTAGTTCTGGTGTCTGTGTAATTTGTGTGTGTGTGTGTGTGTCTGTGTGTGTGTTGTGTATGCAATTGTTTAATGATTGTCTGTGTATGTGTGTGTCATGTTTGTGTGTGTCATGTTTGTGTGTGTAATGTGTGTGTCATGTTTGTGTGTGTAATGTGTGTGTGTAATGTGTGTGTGTGTGTGTGTGTAATGTGTGTGTGTGTGTGTAATGTATGTGTGTGTGTGTGTGTGTGTGTGTGTGTGTGTGTGTGTTGAATATGTATGAGTATATGTCTGTGTGTGAGGGGGTATTCGTTTAGATGCCCTTTTTCTTAGACAGGACATCACATCATGACCTTTGAAATACCAGTCGTAGTGCACTGGTTGGAATGGAAAACAAACACAATGGATCTACCAAGTTCTTCAAGCAAGTGCTCTACTAACTGAACTACATTCAGTCCCCAATCATGTGCTATTCAATGCATATAAAAGATCCCTTGCTACTAATGGAAAAATGTAGCAGGTTTCGCCTCTACGAACCAAACTAAATGTCAAAATTACCAAATGTTTGGCATCTAATAACTGATGCTTAAGAAATCAATGTGCTCTTAGTCAACACTAGAGTACCGTACATTGATTTCTTAAGCATCATTAAAAAACAACAACAAAATAAACGCACTGTCTAAAAGCAGATGTATTCTAAATAGCTTACGATATTAGCAGGATTCCATACTTCCATAAATCTCAGATTTTGGGTCAGCAGTATAACATTAATAAATAACATTAACAAAATTTAAAAAAGAAGAAAAAAGGCTGATATAAAGATGATATTATTGTATAGAAGAAAAACACATATTATGTGAGACCTTTGAACTTGAGTGCATAGTCATATGGGTTGTACAGCGTAAGCACTTGCTTGTGTGATGACTGGTCATCGGAGTAGAAAGTCAGAGCACTCGGGAACACGAATACGGGGAGTCGCCCATCACCTAACTGTGGGCCAGGCAAACCCTGCATCCCGACATCAGTCTACGCCACATCGGTTTTCATATACACGGCTTCGTTAATGAGATCTGACAGAAGAAAACAACAAAGGAAATCATGAATTAATGAGTCTGGGAACATTTTGTTAAGTATATCGCGTAGAGATTCTCTAAGCCTATGCAAATTTCAGAGATCACTACACAATTTTAAAATATTAAACAGTAATTAGCCTTTGATATTCACTTATATTTCACTTATACAGCGTTTTTGTAAAATGTAAGTGAATCACTTATACTTCACCTATACTTTACTTATACAGCAGTTTCTGTTAAATATCAGTGAATCACTTATACTTCACTTATAGGGTTTTAAAATAAAATATCAGTGAATCACTTATACTTCACCTATACTTCACTTACACAGCAGTTTCTGTCAAATATCAGTGAACCAGTTATACTTCACTTATACTTCACTTATATTTCACTTATAGCGGGTTTAAAAAAAATATATCAGTGAATCACTTATACTTCGCCTATACTTCACTTATAGAGCAGTTTCTGTCAAATATCAGTGAACCACTTATACTTCACTTATATTTCACTTACACTTCACTTATACTGTTATAGTGGGTTTTAAAAAAAATATCAGTCAATCACTTATACTTCACTTATTAATACAGCAATATTTGTAAATATTGGTGAATCACCTATATTTCACTTATAAGTCACTTATATATATCTAACACTTCTGTTAAGTATAAGCGAATGGCTTATACTTCACTTATATATATGGTTAACACTTCACTTATATGTCACATATACTTCATATAAGTGATACCTCATTTGCATACAAAATCCTAATCGTTTACTTATAAGTCGCTTATACTTGAAAAGTATTAACGACTTATACTTCACTTATAAGTGAAAAATATAAGTAATTTCGGTAAGAGAATTGCTAATCAGGGGTGTGGAATTAGTATGCCCGACTTGCCCGACCCAGTACTTTATACTACCGGACAAGTACTTTTTTCCACTTTGCTTGTCCGCAGACAAGTGAATTATTTTTTGTTTAATGAAACCCAAATGTCAACATGATCTTGCCATCCTTCACGGTCCGATTTTAAAACGTGGCCTCTGTAATTTGGTAAATTTGTTTGCCTTTGGCCTATCGCATCTGTCGTACTACCTTGCTATTGCTGACACCTGAGCCAGTCTATTTGGTTGGAAAAAATTCATCATCATGGACAAATTTGTAACTAAAAGTGCCAGAAGTTCACCAGACATGCAAGGACCCCCACCCCCCATCTCTTTTTAAAAAACCTGAAAAACCGAAACTGAGGACCATGATTACGACATGAAAAAATTAAAAGTCATTTTTAATTATTGAAAATGGGACAATTTTATCTTGGACACTTACATTTAGACAGTCCACTTGTCCTGGGACAACTGAAGATTTTTTATATTTCCATATCCCTGCTAATCAATTTTCAATCGAAGGGAAATATTGCTAATAAAAATAAAAATAATAATAATAAAATTCCCTTGGATTGAGTGAGTGAGTGAATAAATGAATGAACATCACCACATATCTAAAAACTTACCATCTATTATTAAATATTATATTATAATACATGTATTATAATTGTTAAAGATTGTTTCACAACTGAATACATGAGAGAATTTGTTTTATATACTTAGCATCACCAAAATTAAAATTTTAACAAATAAGTCTGGGAGTGGGAGGCCGGGACACAAAACCACAAGGTATGAAATAATCATAATTATAATGCTGCTCATGTGATCAATTCTACAACAGTCCTGATGACACAGACTGAAAATAATCAGTGCTAATCTTCTATTTAAAGGGACAGTCCCTAGTAACGGCTAGTTGTTAACCATTACGCTGTTGGTTTTCGCTAATAAACCCATTTTTTCACAAATAAAATTGCACTTTCCTTACCATTTATTATTTAGAATATACATTTCCATTCACCTGAAGTGTTTTTTGGTAATCCTTGTCTTTGTAATACCACAAAATACATTTTTTGTATTTCTTAAAAAGCCACGTGCCCCTGAGAAAAAACCGTTGAGCAGTTTAGGTCTAATCTATTTTTAGAGGAGATATTTCCATTTCAATGTCACAGCCGTTGGTATACCACATGACCGTTATAATCTTGGTTCGCTTTGTTTTCTTGTGCACGGTTCGCGCAATCAACATCCGATTTGTAGTCGTTTGCTTGTTGTTCATTTGTGAGATGTTTCTTCACAGTTCGTGAACATTTTCATTAACAATAAAGTTCAGATGAGTAAGTATCTCAATACAAAATGTTAAAAACCCTTAAAACCAATAATAGTCTTACGATATCTGGAGAGGGGATACAACCTTGGGGGTTGGGTGAGGGTGGGGGACACAAGCTATATTGTTACCTTTATTTAAATAGAGTAGGATTTTTTTTTAACATTTTCGTCTTGGGGAGGGAAGTGTCTCTCCACCCCTGACGACGACGACAACGACGACTACTACTACTATTACTACCACCACCACTACCACCCAATACAAATAAAAAACGGGGCATCTAAATGCTAATAACAATAGGTTAGCAGGCCCGTACGCAGGATTTTTAATGGGTGGGTGCGAATTTAAAATTATAAAAAACAACATAAAAATAACCCCTTAAAACAACGATAACGTAACGTTATTTAAATTTTATAGAGAGAAGTGGACCTTTAGCAATTGGGGGTTGGGGTGGGGTGGGGTGGGGTGCGTACATACCCGTTGCACCCCCAACACACACCCATCCTCACAACCCTCCCCTGCGTACGGGCCTGGTCAGTGTCATCTTATTCCAATTCAAGTATCATGATTGCTGCAGCAGCCACTACCTAAACAGAAGCACCCATGTTCGTAAAGTAACTTCTTGTTCCTAACTCATTCCTTTCGCTGTCCAGGACAGAACAGTTGGAACATGTCCAGGAGAGGTGAAACGAACGCACCCCAAGTTTCTGTCAAATATGTCGTGACGTAGGCAATTTTGTGCTTCGAGCGACAT
>JAECMU010154143.1:0-11772 GCA_016106625.1 Dracogyra subfuscus | reverse complement strand
TGACCTATAAACGTAATACCGTAAATGTACTAATTAATGTTAGACTTTTGGGACTTAATTATTATTATTTTTTTAATTTTGTTTTAATTATAAATGTTGGTGGAAATGATAGACGTGGATAATAACGGTATTTAAACATTACTGTCTCATTTTCTTGATAAATTTGGGTAGAAGAATTTTTTTTTTTTTTTTTTTTTTTTTTTAATATCCAAAAGTTATATCAAGAGTTGGGTGTAACTAGACAGTGTGTAACAAGTATTGTATGTTGGATTCATACATGTACATGTAGCAGCCACTGAATAAACGTCCTGCCGAGGTGTCGTTAAGAAACAATACTTTTCAAGTAATTTTTAGACTCCTGGAAAAATATAAAATAGTCCTGGAAAATGAACAAAAATAGTGCTTAAAAGTCCTGGAAAATGAAAACATTTGAAGTGTATGAACCCTGTACCTTCTTCTATGACCCATCCCATGGCATCGTGCCACACCGCCAGTCTCTCCGCTGGAATGGTAAACTCTACATTGACAGATTTCCCTTTGGTAATTCTGACTCGATCGACATTAACCAATTGTAACTGAGGAACAGGCACAGATGCTTTTTGCCACCAGATGTAGACTTGGACTACCTACAATATACCAGCATATGATGTGCAGTTTACTAAATGTTGTTATAACATTTCATAAAATATAGCTATTTATTTTCAAATCACTGAACACACCTAAGAAGTATTTGCTAAAGCCGGTTTAATGTGTACAAACAATAAGATATTAATTGCTTATAAAAAAAAGAAAAAAGAAATGTTTTATTTAACGACGCATTCAACACATTATGTCGCCATTTCATGGGCTACTCTTTTCGATTAGCAGCAAGGGCTCTTTTACATGCATCATCCCATAGTACATACCACGGCCTTTGGTATACCAGTCGTGGTACGCTGGTTGGAACCAGAAATAGCCCAATGGGCCCACCGACGGGGATCGATCCCAAATCAACCGCGCATCAAGTGAGTGCGTTACCACTGGGCTGCACCCCGCCCGTTGCTTACCAAAGAACAAGGTTACGATCAACTAGAGATTCATGGGTAAGATCATTACTTGGTTACTGCCCGCAGTATAACGCTGTATTTAAAAATATATCGGTGACAAATCAAAGATGACCAAAATAAATAAATATAATACTATAGTGAAAGTCTGTTTCGTTTAGTGACACCACTAGAGCACATTGATTAATTAATAATCGGCTATTGGATGTCAAACATTTGGTAAAGAAAGAAAGAAAGAAATGTTTTATTTAACGACGCACTCAACATATATTATTTACGGTTATATGGCGTCAGACAATATGGTTAAGGACCACACAGATTTTGATAGGAAACACGCTGTCGCCACTTCATGGGCTACTCTTATGTCCATTAACAGCAAGGAATCTTTTGTTTGCGTTTCTCACAGGCAGGATAGCACAAACCATGGCCTTTGTTGAATCAGTTATGGATCTCTGGTCGGTACAAGTGGTTTACACCCACCCACTGAGCCTTGCGGAGCACTCACTCAGAGTCTGAAGTCGGTATCTGGATGAAACATCCCATGCCTCGACTGGGATCCGAACCCAGTACCTACCAGCCTGTAGATTGATGGCCTAACCACGACGCCACCGAGGCCGGTCAAACATTTGGTAATTCTGATTCGTAGTCACCAGAGGAAAGCGGCTACATTTTTCCTAATGCAGAAAGTTATCTTTAATATGCACTTTCCCACATACGAAAACACATACCACGGTCTTTGATCACTTGTAGTGCACTGGTTCGAACGAGATAATATAATACATTACGTACCTGAGTAATGAATTAGCACGCACACATGAACACCTGTTAAAACAGTGGTGACATCATGTTCGCTAGCGAAGGTTTCATTCCGAACAGTACTCTACGAAATGCAGTATGTCATATGGAATGGTGGCTTGGCTGGCGAAGATGTCATGACATCTGGGTTCCAATTCACTAAACACTTGCAACTTTACGTTATCGCAGTGCAATCCCAAAAGACTTTCAAAGAGCATACTATGTTGCTTAAGAGAGCCTAAGCGAGTGTTCTACTCCTGATGTATCGTAACCTGCTAAGTCAGCGACACCATTCACGAGAACAGGTTTACTACAGTTTAATATATTGTTTTCATCAAAGTTATGAACATATTTATATATAAATGACAAACATATAATTTTAGTTATCATTATGTCATAAGTCTGTGGCTTAATATAGTGGAGTGCACCGCTTATTGAAGCACGTTTAATGTACTTTAGTATACGTGAAAATACTGTGGTATTTGTTGCACTGGGCCCCGTTTTACCAAACAATCTTAGCGCTAAGATCACCTTAAGCGCATAAAGTAGCTACACACTAACATTGACCTTAGAGCTAAGACCGCTTCGTAAAAAGAGACCCTGTATCGTGTTTTGTGTGTTTATCCTGCATTGTGCTAGAATAGCCAAATCAGTTTTAAGTTCATTTTTCAACTTTAACAAAAATCTCGTGCGCCGTGATTTTCATATGCTAAGCACTTAAAAGTACCGTTATTAATATTATTTTCTTTTCTCACCTCATCAGCGTCATAGTTCCCAGTGTTTTTAACCACGATCGACACAGAAATGTTCTGCCCGGCCTTCACGAGAACGGGAAACATCATAGCAGTGTATTCAAAGGTTGTATACGACAAGCCGAAGCCAAATGGGTAGTAGACCTCTCCTTTAAAATAGCGATACGTTCTTCCTTCCATCGTGTAGTTTGTTATAGGGGGTATCTGTACCAATAAATAAAGTTAGGTACCGGTGTGTCGAATGATTCATGGAACCAATAACATACGAATTATATACATTTTAAGCTGTTTTGTCTTTTACAAATATTGTTTTATAAATATAACAGTGACGTACGAAGGCGCACACACACACACACTGGAAGAAATTGAGGTTTAGGCAATTTTCAGAAATGTAGAGTATTTCTTAGAAAATCATAAAAATGTTAATATGAGGAATATTTTATTAGCAAAAGTCTAAATTTTGTAGCCATTTTGTATTAAAATTAGCAGTTGGCTATACATATAAGCCATCGCTGCTGCTATTGGATCAAGAAAAGTGTGTGTGTGTGTGTGGGGGGGGGGGGGGGGGGGGTCACATGCCTCGTTGCCCCGTTGCTCCTACGCTAGTATACAATACTAGTATGTAAAATATAATAGCTTGTCGTCATTGTCATTGTATATTACATTTAATGCTTATGCAGAAACCAAAGTACCCCCCTTCCCCATTAAAGTAATACAAAATCGATTGCCTATATAGATTCATATAATCTGAATTCTGTTAACGAGGACATTAATATCATGGACAGAATATTGAATTTTGAATCTGCTGCTTCGTGGTAATCGAAAACATAAGGTTTGAACAATTTATGGCCAACCTGTTTTAATTGCGTGACAAAAACAAAAAAACGACAACAACAATCCACCCCATAAACAAACAATCCCAAACAAATAAACAAACAAAATCGAGTACTGACGTCATCGATGTATTTGGGCCACGTGTTGGGGAGTCTTCCGGCCGGGACGTCGCCATCTTGTTCGTTAATGAGAATTCTCCTCATCGCCTCGCCAGTCGCCTGAGCCGGGAAGAACACTTCAAACATGGCGCTCACGTCGTCGTTGTTGTAGGCCCACGTTAAGTTCAGAGGTCCGGCGTTCAACAGAAATACGATTAGTGGCGCTCCTTTACCTGTTGCGAGAAGTCCACTCAAGTAAGTTGGTGATTTAAAATGTTGTGTTTTTCTAATTTAAAATACTGTATATCGACTGGACAAAATAATTTAGCTTTACGCAAATAACAAATTGTTTTCCTTATTTGTTTTCTAAGCTGTTCTGTTCTGTTTTATTTACCGTATTTGACAGCGTCTTGAAGAACTTGAAGTTGTTTCCCTGGCCATTCCAGATCGGCTCGATCGAACATTTCTCTTTCCAGAATTTCACCTTAAAATAAGATGCTAGAGAATTAGAGTCGGTCAAAAACCATAAACACAAATGCAATCTTAAAGATATTATTAGTTTTATTTGCTTAAAGTTTTATATAAAAAAATAAGAATAAGAGTTTGTAAATACATCAATAAGCACAGGAACTCTATCGATAGTATTTAATAATTGCTAAAACATACGAATTGAGGTGAACAGTTTTTAAGTCTGACATAAAGTAATTCACAATTGATCTTGGCAGGTATAACTAATGTGTAAATACAGGTTTCAATACAGGTTTCAATACAGGTTTCCAATTCCATATGGAAGTCTTGTGGATTTAGATTTGACCTAGTTAATGTGGCATTGCTGCTGTTTACTCGAGTTGGCTTCATTTCAGTCGCCACCAGTTTGTGAATCCATCTCACACATACCTCGAACAGATTTAAGATGGTCTTAAATGGATTTATGCGACAAGCGTGTTTAGTACTTTATTCACTAAGAGAAATGCGTCTATTTTTAAACACTTATTTATGAATTCACTGTTTTCATAAAAATCCATGACCCAGGTACAATCTGACTACCAAAAATGGGACGAAAAGCCACTGTAGTAATGGCGGCCATTTTTAAAAATGACGACAACTGTATTTATCTGTTAATATATATTGGAAATTAGCCCCTTCTTCAACATTGGCTGTGAATAGGCATGATATAAGTGGTAACTGTTGAATATCTACATTACAAACTCATCTTGCAACTGCAATTATTTAACCTGACGTTTGGAATTCCCAGGTGATGAGACAGAAAATCAATAATATGTTTGTAAACGTTCATGAATATTTTTGAAAATCTGTCCTTCCAGAGATAAAAATACAGGTGGCGGAACATACTACGTATCACCTCAACAATACAGAAGAGAAATCATTAAAATTTGTGTTCATTATTGAGGACGGGACTTAGATTAAAATGTCTTAATTTCCCATAGTACATCGTTAATGCAAAATATTTTTACAATTGACTTAAAATCCTGTTTAATCGTCTTACTGAATAAGACAAACCTCACAATAGATCATGTGGCTTTCATATCACTTTATTAATTATTTTAAAATATATTCTGACTAGACGGAGATAGTCGAACCTGTTCCAAGACATGCAAATATCACTTCGACGCCAGTCACCGCCTTTTGGATGTCGAGTGAGTTGTATTGGGTGCAAGCGTTAGCATCACAACCAGCAGCGTAGTGGACATCCTTCCCAAGTTCACTCAGGCTCTGTAATGGCGTCGTCGTCACAGCTGGGTTAATAGCTGAGGTGTAGTCTCCAAACTGCTGTTTAATGTTATTAGCCATGGGACCAATAATCTGTGGAGAATTTTATTTTATTTGAAAACGACAGTTCCATCAAGAACTCCATGCATTTCATATATATCATGTACTAAATGTTTCGCTTAACTGTAGGCAGAGAGGGTGTGTCTGTGTGTGTGTGTGTGTGTGTGTGAGAGAGAGAGAGAGAGAGAGAGAGAGAGAGAGAGAGAGAGAGAGAGAGAGAGAGAGAGAGCACATCACTGACCGAATAGTCCTCAGCAAATAGTTTTTTAAATGGTTTATTTAACGGCGCACTCAACACATTGTATTTACGGTTATATGGCGTTATATTATGAACATCTTTTTAATTATCTGCATACGTGTATACAGCTGACATGTGCACGTACACTTCTCACAACAAATGCCATCCCCTCATATTGAACTTGAATATTTACTAAAGGAGCCAGTGTCTTAATAATTATTTCTGTTACTACGTTTACATATAATACCATAGTTCCTGCTTGCATCCTAACTTCTGTCAACATCCTTGTTAATATAATATTTCATCCCATGTACACTTAGTGGTATCTATTGTTATAAGAAAAGTGTGACACTCACAGCAATTTTATTATACACTGTTTTCTTCAGCGGAAGAAAGCCATTCTTGTTTTTCAGCAAGACAAATGACTTCATGGCTGCGTTAAGAGCCAGTTCCTGGTGCGCTTTGCTCTGTACGACTGACAGATCCAGTTTGGTGTATGGATTGTCGTCGGGTGGATCAAACTCCCCCAGCCTCATCCTCGTGTAGAACAGCGGCTTGACGCGATCTCGAACTACTTCCTCAGTTAGAATACCTTGTTTGATGGCGTCAACTGTACATGGAAAAAGCAAGTCATCATACATCAACTATATATAGGAAAAACAGTCATCATGCATTTACAATCATAAAACATCAACTGTATGCAGACAAAATGTCATCATACACCAATAGTCCATAGGAAAATCAGACATCATACACCAACAGTCCATAGGAAAAACCGTCATCATACATGAACTGTATATAGGAAAAACTGTAATTATAAATCTACTGTATATAGGAAAAACAGTCATTATAAATCAACTGTACGTAAAAACCGTCATCATGCATATATTGTACATAGGATAAACAATAATCAGACATCAACAGCACGTATGATAAAGAGTCTCCTTCCATTAGTTTTACATTGGAGAAAGAGACATGCATTTACTGCACATAGGAAAGACAGCCATCATAAATCAACCGCACAAAACAAAGCTGTATAAAAATAAAATGCAAAATAAACATTCATATATCAAGTCAAGAAAAAAAGAATCGTGCACCCACATACCCACAATACATAAATTAAATATGAAAATAGTCGTCACATGTCAAATGAAGAGGAAATGCAGTCACAACAGTCACCATACATCATTTTTTTTTTAAATCTCATTCATTTGAATACATTTCGTATGGAAAAAAAGAAGATAGTTTTTCAAGTAAGATTTCCAAAATGAGTTGTAAACAGACAGACAGGCAGCGGGCAGACAGACAGGCAGCGGGCAGACAGACAGGCAGCGGGCAGACATACAAGAGAGACAGCCAGACAGACAAGACAGAGACGAATATTTCCTTTGAGACTTACACTGTACAAATACAATAAAATACAAAATATATAATATATACGTGTGATAATAATTTAAAGGCACACAATGGTTGATCCTAGATGATGACCAGGTCGCCAATGCCATACCATCCAATGCAAAAAAAGCACAATCGAAATCGATTTCTGTGTGTATGATGACTTTTTTTCTGCATACAGTTGATGTTTAATGATTGTTTTTCCTATGTACAGTTAACCTGAAATTAATTTCCCTGTGACAAAGAGAATACTACATGAGTGGCCGTTAGATACCATTTATCTTACAACGAGTTGTAAAATAAATGGTATCTAACGGACACGAATGCTGTAGTCTTATTTCTTACATATCCTGAAAACTAGCTTATAGTAAACTGGTGTATCACAGATGAGTCAATTCGGGTTATCTTGTACGTCAATGAGTAATCGATTCGGCCGTTCCTTTTTTATTGGATGGTATGATATTGGTGACCTGGATATCACCTAGGAGCAGCCAGTCATATGTCTTTAAAATGTTACCGCACAGATAGGTGTTAACACGCATGTGTTATCAAAAATAACGAATGGTGTTCTCACCAACGGGTGTGTAAGAAACATAAATTAATTAAAATAGGCGATGATAAATAAATCAGTGTGCTCTAGCGGTGTCGTTAAACAAAACAAACTTTAACTTTTTATCTATTTACTCATTGAATAGAAGACGGGGTCGGCATCGTTGGACGTGACCTCCAGACTACACCCAGCATTAATGCACGCCGCTGCCGTCTCCGCTGCAGTGTTCAGGTAGTGGTGCTGGCTGATGATGTTCTCAACCGCAGACTCGTCGCTGACGACGTAACCAGTGAAATTCCACTCATATCGCAGGATTTTCGTCAGAAGTTCACTGTTTGCACAGGAAGGCACTCCGTTGATGCTGTGTGTTACAAACAATAATTTAGATGGATGATTTGTTTTGAATATATGAATCACCTGATGAACTGAAGAAGCAAACGAATATCAGTCATTTTATCATGTGGAATCAATACAGCCATTTTAGCGACTTTTAAATTCGTTTTGTTGTTTAGCACATCAATATTTGTCACCATGCTTATAAAACATTTAGAGACTAACATATTCTTAGACTTAAAGGTCCTAGCAACGCTATACAAATTGCATGCACATGACGCCATTATATATTAAGTCTACATTCTAAAAGTTTTATAATAAGCACTGTTAGACAGAAACATTTTAACAAAGGCTGCAAACACAGGACAGTCTATTTAATCTGAATAATAAAACCGTATTCAGTGATCTCTGCACACTCTGTCATAGACCATTTCTTGACGTGGTGAGGTAGCCTGCACGTCTCAATGATTCGGAAAGCTATGCCAGCTGGAGCATCAGCTCCTTGCAGGGTCACCTAAGCTGGACTGGTCAAAGATTAGAGACTAAACTAATATGGACCTGATAGACAGAGGACGTAAGTCAAGAAATACAACTGTCTAGGAGAAGCAAACTCCAAAATCAAAACTGGGCTGGAGAGGCTCAGAATCCTAGTAAGAAAACTCTCCTAGGAGAAGGAAAAGTCAAACCTCAAACCAAGTCCACTGAAGTCCGAGTACAGAAAGTATGCATATGCATTAGCGTGGACACCGAAAGGAAATGTCTGTACATGCACCAAGCTCTATGATCATCATCATATCTCTGCACAAGGCACAGTCGAAAGGAAAATGTCCTGATTGCTTCCGTAATCCATCAGGTCCTCATCCTTAGAAGGACATCCATTCCCTAAGGAGATCCGTATCACTATATTGCATCCCTCTTGCACCACCTGTAGAAGTACTACAACTCCCAAAACTAACTGCGATAACCCAAACGTGCATAAGATAGAACTTATGTAATATAAATACCGCCATCAAGTCCATAGTTGAAATATAAACGATTTTTACCAAAAAGATTAAAACGTATGTACATGGACAAATAGGGTATTGCATCAAACATAATTTTAGCCAGTGATTTCGTGAAATGACCTGTGAGTGTCTACCATAAAACGTTTTGAAAGCTTTCAGGAGTCCTTGGATGTTATAGCCCTGGTCAAACAATTTCTCTACCAGAATAATATGTCGGTCTTAAAAATCGGCCTATGATGAACCGGTATCTCAGAAGTTGCGAGCAGAAGGAATTCTATTCAACATGAAGCGAAAATTGACTACTGAAAAGCTGAACTCACCAGTTTCGTCTAAAGACCCATGTCATTCTGAATATCTATCAATCAAGGTATGAAACAGATTTGATATTGTTTGTAGTATCGTTTATTTCTAACTCTGGTTGGTAAATCAATTAAAGGTAATCTGTGATGATATAAGATCATCAATATATCGAGGAGTGAAACTAAACGTTTTCGGCAGACTCCTTTGTTTTGATTTACTCAGATTAGTTAGAAAATGTTATCCATAAGCATAAATAAACAAATCAGCGAGTAATGGAGTAATTGCATGGATAGTCGGAAGATCAAGACCGAATAATGCTTTAGTCTGTGGATACTTAGAAAAAGAAATCTGAACAGGCAACGTGAATAATGAACACATTTTTCATTTCTAAATCAATTGTGTATATGCCATTTTATACCGGAGTTTACTATTATTTATTAATTCCATCGTTTGTCTTTTTATTATAGGTTTATACATAAATATAACCCTACAATTTCTCTCTTCGTGATTACCTTTTCTAGATAGTTGAATACAATGGAGTCTTGGTCTTTCGTTCGAAAATCAGAAGTATATAATTTTACTATATTTAAGATAATAACACTATCATATGCAAATATCATGCCCACTATTACAACATGTAGCATTTCAGCTTTAATTTATATCTGATTACGTTTCAGCATGATATCCCGGTTACACACTGGAACTATCTGGGATAACTATCTATGGCAAAGGGTTAATGGTTAGTTGTAAATCATTACCTGTTGTAACTACACATCAGACTGTATGTCCCGGCCTTAACACACGCCTTGAACTGTGGCAAGAACGTCGTCCTCCAGTTACGTTCAGACACCTAACATACAATGTAAAACAGTAGCATATCTTCCTATATAGCACACACGAGTATGAAGCTATAAATATACAAAACGCCAGGGTGCTTAAATGGCAGGGTGATCTAGTTATACAGTGGTATAGTTTAATTGATTCATATAACAAATAGTTTCTTATTATTCGTATGTGTATACTAATCACTTTGATATATAAACAACTATACATTTCCATTGTATGTTGGATGTGACTGTGTGATACAAATGTATTATGTAACATTTAGTGAAATATCTTAAAATATCAATGAAATAAAAGTGTTATCAGTCACTCATATTAAAGTGTGTTATCGCCACTATAGAAAGTGTTATCTTCACTGTAAGAAAGGGAACTGTTTTGCTGCTGGCATTTTACAAATAAGGGCAAATGGCTAAAAGTTATATAATAAATAGAACATTTCGTGAAGTTTGCAATCATATCACAATCGTTGCGCAAGCGCAACCTGTGAGATATAATTGCAAACTTCACTCGATGAGATATAAATCATATTTGACCAAAAAACCTACAAAAAAACCCAAACAAAAAACAAAAACTTGAAATATCCTCTATGTATTATATAAATAGGGCTGTGAAATATATAGATCTACAGAAACCATAAAAGTGATATTACATGAAAAATAATATTTTCACTGTTAAAAGTCATATTTCGGCCGTACAGTTAAAATATAAAAATATATTTAAATCTTTGTAAGCGAGTCCATGCTTCAGTTACCTCCGTTGTAACTTGTTACGGTCTAATTATTGAGGTCACTGTGACTCTATCACGTTTTAGTCGGATGTCACCTTGCATCTGATTGTATTTGAAACACAAGTAATTTAAACAACTGTACCTGTAAAACATGTATATGTACAGTGACTGTACAATTTATACCAAAACCTGATTGTGTATGATGTCAAATAATATTCAAGAACGGTGGATGCAGGTAGACATTCGGTCGAGAGGTAACTAAGTGTCTAGGGGTGTTCACAGTTAGGCTTATGAAAACAAAATATCCTGAAATGCAATTTCCTGCACTCTACAAATTTATCTCTGCCTTAAGATCTACTACCAACAATATTTTTGATGCAGAATTATTATGGGTGCTAGAACCCCACCCCCACCCAGCCCCCTTGCTCCGCCGTGCATGATATTTTGTTTCTTATTTTTTAATTTATTTTATTATAAAGGTTTTTGTGCTTTATTTTGTGTTTTTGTTTTATTTGTTGTATTGTATTGTGTTGTGTATTTGTTGTGGGTTTTTTCTCTTTTTTCTTTAGTATCGCTTTGTCAAGTATGGTTTCGCAGCAGTATTATTAACTAATTATTAATTTAACTGTCATTAAATAAAGGTTAAGTTTGAATGAAATTTCTTTTTAAAAATGTATGGTGAAGTAAATGTTCTACAATAGTCATCTAGAAACATTGCATACATTTATCGTGGTGTCACGTGTTTTCAGTCGGACACGCAAAAAGTGAAATATATTGCCAACATTAGGAAAGATATTGCCATAAATTAGGAAAGATGTATATAACATACAAATCTGTTTTGGAATATTATTTGTAATGTCAGTACCTGCGATTACATGTTAACAAACCTTGGCATCAAAAGAAAACCTAGACACAGGAATATTTTCAGGTCCTCCGTGCACGTCGAAGTGTTTACAGCCGGCATTGGCCCGGATGAACCTCGAGTTGTTTCCCTGGAGACCCCTCACGAAATTCTGTGCTAACATTCCACTCAGAATAGGATCTTCACCGTACGTTTCCTCAGAAAGAA
>JAECMU010154135.1:0-15088 GCA_016106625.1 Dracogyra subfuscus | reverse complement strand
CTATAAAGATTAAACCTTGAACTTAACATATTAAAAAAAAAAAAAACGAGATTCTCAGGGTACGGCCCTGCACGGTGATACTAAAGAAAAAACGGAAAGCGAGTCGGAGGGTCGGGAACCCGATGGTGCCAGATCAGACCGGTCGACCAATTTATAGCCCGGAGCCCGAAAGTAACCCGGAGACAAAACCAAAACCCGGTAGCTAATGCCGAGGTGTATACTGTTCATATTTAGCATAAGGATACACCTCAGTATGATGTATTTAAATATGTAATACATATAAATGTAGGACAAAACTATTTTTTTTTTTTTAAAGAAAATATCGCATTTTTCATTTTCGCACAATGTAAACAAACTCTCTAATTTGCAAGGCGCTTCGCTTTCATTAACCTGACTTGTAAATCAACATAAATGACTTGATAGTATAATAAACTATTTAACTAAATATATTTCAACAGAACGAAATGGGGTTATAGTTTTTTTTTTTCTCTTCTTAAAAAAACAAACCAAAAAAACCCACCGATCATATTATTACACCTTTTCAGGCTATGGTTTGGGTATGTTAGAGTGAAAACGACCACTCACGATACCCAAGTGATAATTGGTCAGTTTTGACATTTTAGATGGAAAAGTTTGCTTAATCAAGGATTTTACAGAATTATTTACAGTAATGAAGCAGGGCGGTTGATAATGTCTATTAACATTGTACTATAGTCGCGACAGGTTACGCTACAATACCCTGTGATCTTAAAACACTGGGAAGTATTTTTGTACGTATGTCTAGACTGGTAATCACTTACCTGACCGATACCTTGCAATATACACCTGCCAACCACGGAAAGAAAGGACCAATTAACTAAAACAACACTCCGATTCTCAAGTCAGCCCGTGGACAAAACATAAGAATTATTTCGACACCTACAGTAACCGGCCTCGGTGGCCTAACGGTTAAGTCGCCGGAAAACAGGCTGATAGGTACTGGGTTCGCAGCCCGGTACCGGCTCCCACCCAGAGCGGGTTTTTAAGGACTCATTGGGTAGGTGTATGGCCGCTACACCCTCTTTTCTCTTTCACTAACAATAACAACTAACTTCTATTCTGTCCTGGAAAGACAGCTCAGATAACTGAGGTGTGTGCCTAAGACAGGCGTGCGCTATAACAGCTTGCTCTGAATGTGCACGTTAAACAATATTGAAAAAAAAAATGAAAAAAAACCCCTACAGTAGTGGTTTATTTTGTATTGAATTTCGTATTACTTTAGACTTCGGGTGGTGAGGAACGTTTTTGTGACATACTCCGCCCGAAGATTTAAAAACATTATTTAAAATTATTTTAGTTTTCTGCACGTTTTTTAAAAACATATTTAAATACATCGTACTGAGATGTATCCTCATGCCAAATCCCATGTTTGTATATGCCATATTTAATTACATATTGACGTTTCCTTCTTCGGACGGTGAATACTGATTTTGTTATGTAGGGCTACAGCCCTAACATGAAAAATATTTGTGGGTGGTTTTTTCTTTCTCAAAAAAATAAATTAATACAAAATTCCTACATTTGTTTAACATATATAAATACATCATGCTTAGGTATATCTTTGTGCCAAATATGTACAATGTACACCTCGGCATTCGCAACCGAGTACTGTTGTTGTCTCAAGCTGTAAATAGTCTGTCACCAAAGTACTATGCGGTGTTTGTGTCCAATCTTTTCTTTTGCGATCAAATACACACGTCTTTCTTTGGATACAATCCTTTAATAAACCGTAAAAAGACGACCCCGATCGTTTAAAGTGTTTATTATTACACACAAAGGCCGCGCAGTACCGCATTGTTGGACTGAAAAGATCGTAAGCCCCCTTACTCCATATATAAACAGTTAACAACAATGGAAGGGTATTCGGCTCTGACTTCACTTCCGGGTTTTTCCGAAAGCTCACGAAGAAATATGCATAAATCATGCTTTGATACTGATCGGTGTAATTTCTTCGTTTTAAGATAACTACACGTATTTTATTGTTATAAACTTATTTGTATATTATTTTTATATCATTTTTCTTTTAAAATGAGCTATAATATGGTTTCGTGTCATGTTTCCTTTAAACACGTCTTTGTGTTGGTACATTTGGCCAAAATCGTGTCACCTTCGCATCATTATGCGACTAATTGTTATGACAAGTCGGTGCGACAAATCGTATAATGAGAACGCTGCTTTACATAAATCATCTGACTTAGCACGAAATGTATCCAAGGAAAAATTGGATTACTAGAACTTTGCATTAGAATATAAAATGTTAACTTCATTTCCATTGGCATTTGATTTGGTGTTCGGCAACCAATTAACCGGGGAACTCACTAGTTTATAAATAATAATAAATAAAGCAAATAATAGAAATGCTCTTTAAAAAAAAATACGTATCAATACAATTATTTCCCCGTAATTTATTAATTAAAAGATTTATTATTTTAAATACAACTATAGGGGGCGCTGCAATTATTAAAGTTATAAATAGTCCATCAAACCGGAAGTTGGTTCAGAACGTTGAAGAAAACACCAGAGAAAGGTGTTAAGAAGTAAATTTCCGTTTTAGGTCACTGTCATCTTTGCTCTGTTTATCGTTTCTTGTATGTATAGGTTAGGTGGTACTTTGTTGTTTGAAATAGCTCCTACCATAGTACCATAATTAAACCCAAAATATTTTAAATAAAAGCATTACTTTTAAGTAACAGGATAGGTTGCATTGTTCACAATTCAGGGAACAACTATCAGTCTCTCTCTCTCTCTCTCTCTCTCTCTCTCTCTCTCTCTCTCTCTCTCTCTCTCTCTCTCTCTCTCTCTGTCTGTGTGTGTGTGTGTGTGTGTGTGTGTCTCTCTCTCCCCTTCCCTCCCTCCCTCTTTTTTTTTTTTTTTGTAAATAACTTTCAGTAGTGCAGTTTCGATGCCCGAAACCTCTGGTGCATAAACCTCTGCTGCACATGCACCAGAATTTTCCATCGCAGGAATAAATTTTACAATTTTTATGTAGCAAATTATTAAAATGTGATAAATTATAAATAATTAGTGATGTTCTAATGATCAGTTATAATCGAACATTTGTTTTGTTTTGTAAGAATCTATAATTGATTGTGTGTGAAAATGTTCACTGCAATTGTTCCTCCAGTTTAGATGAAGTAAAGATCCTGGGTTGGTATGTGTACATAAATAATTTTTGTTTTTTAAATGAGTTATTAAAAGTAAAAGTGCATAGTCTTTGTAAATCAAATTCTTATGTTCATATAGTTGTTATCAGTTGTGTAATTGAAAGTTGATCTGTTGGTGCCAACACATTATAACTGATGATCGAGGATGAAATTACAACTGATTCCCAACACTACAACTTATTATTATTATTTGTAGTGTAGGGATACCAGTTTCATTGGGCATTTGTTTCTAAAGTATATTAGCATTTATAAAACAAAGCAGGCAGCATAGCCCAGTGGTACAGTGTCTGCCTGATGCGTGGTCGGTCTAGGATTGATCCCCGTCAGCTAACCACTGGGGTTTTTCTCGACATAACCATATGTCCGACGCGGATATAACTGTAATTTTTTTTTTAGAAAAAACCCCAACATAACTCACCTTGTAATTACTGTTCTTGTACCATCCCACAGACATGTATCACATACCATGGACTTTTATATACTTGTTGATGCGGATCGATCCTAGACTGACCACGCATTTCCAAAAGCCCCAACTTTTTAGGTTTAAATAATGAATAAAAAATAACATATAGTCTTTAAAAATGTTATGTAAATCTAAGACAGTACCCTCTTCCTGTACCCCAAGAGCGTTACATAATTAGTAGTACGCCCTTACATGTAACGCATATGCCAACAGCTGGCCACTGGCAAATCCCCCACCCACCGATTCCTGGAAAGACGTACCACACCACTATGGATATAAATATGTTTTGGAGTTATGAGACGACCCCTCGATCAAGACAGTTATATTTGTTCAAAAATTGCAAAATCTCCAGTGATCTGTTGTTGGGGAATTTCACACTTGTGATAAGCCAATGAAAACCGAAATCGGTAGGAGCCCGTCAAAAGTGTCCCACTTTCAAAATAATGGCTATGTTTTTTACCTGGATAAGCCAGCATAGTGAAACCAATGATGAGTGCAGCGCCATATATGCACCAAACTTAATTGGATTTTCAGTTCTATATACCGTACTTAAATAATAAAAATATTTCAGGGAATGCCACTTTAAAACATACAAGGACCATTTATTTTTGACAAGTTTCTGCAAAGAGAATTTTGACAGCAGACACCATGATAATCGTGTGACATCAATAACCAGATAACAAAATAGATTACTAAAATACTACGGGGGGGGGGGGAGTTAATGAATTTGTCTTTCAAAATTATTTTTAAAATGTATCAACAAATATTCCATGTTCATGAGTGGTTTAAATGTTTATGCTTGTTTCATCCTAATTTTTGTGAACATTTCTATAGATGAGTGTTACTGGCATTTATTTACATTCCTGATGATAATAATAATTGTTTGTCATATTTCCAGATGGAAGCAAAAGAGAAACAAGGTTATCTAGGTAACTTTGATGAAAAGACGTTGCCAGAATTGAAAGAATTATTACAAAGACAGCAGAAGATTATTTTAAAAACGTAAGTGTGATAAAATGGTTATGATAAAAAATCAAAAGCGTAGTGCCCATTATGCACAGTATGCATGTGTGTGATGCAAAAAAATGTCAGTCTGTAATTGTTCTATAAAATATCCTCTTAAAATTGACTTTAAAAAATATAGGAAAAAATGCCTCAGAAAAGGCTTAGAATGCATCTACAGCCAACCTGAGTTTCAAAATTTTCACAGAGGGAAACTCCTCCCCTGAATCCCCTGGCATAATGCTAAAATTTTTGACTACGCCATGGAACACTCTTTAAACGCATATATAACAGTTATTTCCCTGGTTTGTTTTTATCAACTTATGTTCAAGCAAAGTTAGCGGAAGTTTCTTATTTTGTTCAGTATATATTGCACATTATTGCTTAATATCAACAAGTATAAGCGTATAGTTAATTAATAAAACAGTTAAATGTGACAGCTATTATATATTATGGGCACAGCCATGTTGTACCATCCCAGTGAATACGCGAGCTGGTGGTTATGTAATTCCTAACGTGTCACGTCATGAATTTGTCTTGGAACTGAAGAAACAAAACATACCTGATCTGTGCGGATGCATCCCAATATTCTTTAATAATAGTCATCCCAGTAAGCTAGCAACAATTACTATTATATATTATATTTAATACAAAATAAACCAACGTTGTCACAAAGTGTTGAAATAACTGTATTATGGTTTAAATTAACCCACATACTGAAATAATAATCGGAATGTTTTCTTAGTTAATTGGCCGTTTCTTTCCGTAGCCTGTACCTGTGGTTCTTAATTGGCAGGTATATATTTAGACTGTCCCCAGACACTGTGTCTAGACATACTTTGAAGACGTCTCTTTTATTAAGATCACGGGGTATTGTGTGATAACCTCAAATTATAATGGATTTTACCAACCGTTCTCCATTATTACTGAAAGTAATTCTGTAAAACCTTTGATTAAGTAAACTTTCCTATCTAAAATCACAAAACTGACCAATTATGTTGTCCCAAAGAAATGTTGATTTGCTCGAATGTATACTAACAATAGCCCTAATAATATGCATTTTTTCTTTGGATTTAAAAAAACCAAAAACATACTGTAACTCCATTTCGTTATATTGATGCAAACTGAAATATATTTAGTTAAATAGTTTATTATACTATCAAGTCATTTATGTTGTTTTACAAGTCAGGTTTATGAAAGCGAAGTGCCTTGTCGTAAATTAGAGCGTTTTATTTACACTATGCATACTAGAGAAGTTTGACGGAGCTTTCGTCACTTTGCTCCAAACTACACCACCAGACATCACAAAAACAAAACAAAATGGCTGCCCCCAGTTAGCAGGAATAATCATGGATTTTTATTAATTTTAAAATTACATGTTTTTCATTTGTTAAAGTGTTAGTATGTGTTGATGGTCCAGATATGTATCTTTCCAATACATAAGGCTCTTGTTGAAGTTTACCCTTTTTTTAAGATTGCTAATATTTTATGATTTACAGTATATGAGAAAAAAATGCCTGATGATATTGAGATGATATTTTGTATATAGCTTTGTTGTGTACTGTTACAGATCAAGTTTATATTTTCTGGCGATTTACCAATTTTTCAAACAGTTATGGCCCTTGAATTTCGGAGATACGGAAATTTGTTGGGCCTGGTAGAGGACATGTATTGCTTTAAATAGTAATACTCTCAGAATTATTGTTATTATTATTAATATTATTTGTCGATTTTGTTCTTACAGCCAGTTTGTGGCAAACCTTCCCGACAAAGGAGAAAAGATTAAAAAATTCATACAGAAATTGACACATCTGATCAACCAAAGAACGGAATCTTCAAACATTGTGCCTTCCACCCAACCTGTATCCGTTGTCAAACCGTCCGCGTTTGAATCTCTCAGGGACAAAAGTACGATAATACCACACACAGCCGACGATCGTGCTTGTGTTGAGAAGGATCAGGATATGATGGACATTGCGGACGATTTGAGCAAAGAGTTTGAAAGAATAGCCGTGTCAACAGAACACGCTGGTAAACAGAATCATCACAACAATGAGTCCGATACTTATGTAAACAGTTACAAAAGAGTTATCCTTAAGGCAGATCAGAGGGAGAAGAGAACGATGTTTAAACCAAACAGGTGTGCTAGAACAATCTAAACATTCAGTATTGTATTCATTAAAAAATGTTTAATTATCATTTTATAGCCAGTTATACTATCCAGGGCTCCGTTTTATGAAGCGATCTTGGCACTAAGATCACCTTAAGGACATAACTACTTAATGCACTTTAAGGTGATCTTAGCGCTAAGATCACTTTGTAAAATGGGGCCCTGGGCAGGTATATCAGTTATTAGGGTTGTTAAATGTTGTCAGGCAGAAGATATTTCAGAATCTTCAAATAGATGACTAAAAGTGAATTATAATTGCCTAACTGATGAGGTATCAATAACCCTAAACCTTTCTCCTGTGATTTTGTACTACAATACAATAACACTCCAAGAGTGAAGATGATTGGATCTAGAATGATTAAATGGACTTTCCTGAGTTTGCTGCAATCAATGTTTCTGCTAACAATAAATAGAAGGCTGCAGTTCCCTGCCCCCATTTGTGTACTGCCCTGCAGCATTTGTTAGTTCCCTCCCCTGATTATCATTGCCCTGTCCCTGATTACCACTGCCCTCCCCCTGATTGTCACTGCTCTGTACCTGATTATTACTGCCCAGCCCTTGATTATCACTGCTCTGTCCTAATTAATTGTACAAAAATAATAATAGCATAAAATGACGTAAAAGCTTGCTTTCCTCTCAAAGTATGTACTGTGTTATGGGTCTGAATTTGCAAACTAAGAAAGTTTTGGAAAATATAAAAAAGGTAGTAAATAGCATGAATAAAAAGAAAATTAGTTTGTGATTCCATATCTATACATACATGCATATGTATGATTTTTATTGAATGTCAAACTTAATTTTGATCACGTCCAGTACTTGCCTTAATAATATTAAAAATGCCCTTCAATTAAATTGCCGTTAAAATCCCTGGTAGAACACTGTGTCCATTGTAACATGTTTGTAACATATAAAGTATTTTTTATGACTAAAATTACATATTAAAGATATTTCCAATGTTTAAAATATGGGTGTCTGTATATACAAGGTGTTTGTTTTCATCTTAATATTGGTAATAGCCCGAACCAGATTTACCTTGTATATGTAAAAAAAACCCACCCCAAAAATGTAATATGAAGGGAAATGAAAAATGACTGCTACAAACATAAGCACACGACCACGAACACATTGGATATACTTACACTGGCATTTTAAAGAGGAAAATGTTTCTAAATGCAGCTTTAGTCACCAAAAATACTGTTGGTCAGAAACATCTTACAATGGCTGCAAACTAAGGACAGTCTTGTAAAAAGACATCCCAACTGGGTCAAGGATTGCTAACCAGAAATGTCCAAGCAATTTATTAAGCTAAAAATGCAAAGTATATTCCTGACTAAATTAATTTTATAAGAGATTGAATCTTTTACAAAATAAGCTGTTTTATTCATGGAACATTTATTTTTCAGAACACTGAAAATATCTGATATTAACGAACTTCCTGATCAGTATAAGTGTAAATCCCGATTCAAACAGCAACAGGAGAATCCAATGCAGTTGGAATCATCTTCTGCAGTAGATACATTTGAAAAACATTCCAGTTTAGTGTTTGCACATCCGAGAAATGTTGTGAGAATGGACGTGAACTGTACAGACGGTCCGATGAACCTGGCCCAGTCTAGAGTGGCTGACGAATCGGCTGTCGATCTTCCACATTACCAGTTCAATTCCACTAAGATGATCTCTATTGAGGAGTCGATAAAACTAGTGGATGAGCAGAGGAGAAAACAGGAGGTGGGTTCAGATTCATATTTCTTACATATGTTCTTATTTTAAATTAGTTTCGCAATCCATGCCTCATGGCTGTTACATCAAAGGCTGTAGTATGTATTGTTCTATGTATATATAAAATATCTCTTGCTGCTGTTTCGTAAGATGACCCTTGTGGTGGAAACAGGTTTCCTCCACCTCTAGACCACAATGAAATAGCAATATGTGACATACCAAAAAAGGTTAGTTTAAAAGTCACTGAACAAGTATTCTTTCACTTTAAAAAAAAAAAGAAAAAAAAATATTAGATGGATTAATGATTAGTGCTCAGTATCTGAAATGCTTCCCTATAATCTACGCTAAGGGAGAAATTGATGATTCCCCGTCAGTTGTTGTCAGGACAAAGTCTTGTTATTTCTGTGTTAGCTACATGTATGTTGCTGTTTGATCTTAACCCAGAATATCTAAATGGTGACATGATTATTGTTACAGGAGGTTCAAACGAGGCATGCAGCTGATCGTTTGGCAGCGCGACTGCACATCAGGATGGATAACTACAACCCCGAGGGAACAGACATGAAGTATCCTTTCACAATAGTCTCCCTTGCACAGATATTGGTTCAAGTGTTCTAGAGAATTTGACTTCTAAAGTCTGTAGCGGGCAGCATAGCCCAGTGGTACAATGCCCGCCTGATGCGCGGTCGGTCTAGGATCGATCCCCATCAGCTAACCACTGGGGTTTTTTCTCGACATAACCATATGTCCAACGCCGATATAATCGTACTTATAATGTGTTGAGTGCATCGTTAAACAAAACAAAACAAAACAAACTTCTAAAGTCTGTTTGCGTGAAAAAGGAACCGATGAATTGGTACGTAACTGTATAATGAATAAAGTTAAAATTCACATAAACAATTATTATTAAGTCTTACACCCATACCAACTCAAATGAAAAAATACAGTGAACCGGTAAGTAAAAAAGTATGTTTACAAATTTAAATAGTCTTTTTTTTTTAAATACAGGTATGAAGACCACCGATTGAATAGCCAATGTAAAGCGTAAGCAGGGCTGCCTTTAATCTCTATATAGTGCATTATCAATTACTTCAGTAACAATGCAAGTGAAGCTGCATACTTAGGCTTACAAATGCAATTTAGTCTATATAATTTAACTTGTTCATTTGCACTGGAATATATATTCTTAAATGTTTAGTTGGTATGAATTTTAACTTTTATTAATTATGAAGTTTTTTGCCAATTCATCGAGTCCATTTGGATGCAGACTGTAGATGTACTTCTAATAATGAAACTAAGGGCCAAGGTTACAAAGATTGGTTATATCTTACACGTGTGTAACTACATTTACATTTACAATGATTAAACACCTGCATCTAAGGAAAAACAAGCTTCGTAAATTCAGCCCAATGTTGTTTGTATCATAGTCCAGAAAGTTTGTTGCAAGTGGTTTTGTTTCTCATCTTACTTAGGCCTACTGTAACCTTGAGTCAAGGTCACCAGTGACTCAAGTCACTTTCCAAAACTTGCTCCTTCTCACTGTGTTTTGGGTTTAAAAAAAAATATTTGTCAAAAAGGCACATTTATTCATAATAAACGGATTGACATTTTTTTCTTATGCATTTTTACCAGTTATCTCCCCCTTTTACTGTGCAGTAGTCTTTGTGTATTTTTGTTTAGTCCTTAGTGGTGTTGTGCTTAAGACATCGGACATATGGCTGGTAGATACCAAGTTCGCAGCCCGTTACCGGTTCCATCCTGGACCGAGTTTTAATGACTCATTAGGTAGGTGTAAGACCACTACACCATCTTCTTTCTAATTAACCACGAATAACTAACACAGTTCTGGACAGACATCCCAGATAGCCGAGGTGTCTGCCCAGCACAGCGTGCTAAAACCTTAATTGGATAAAAGCATGAAAGTAAGTTGAAATGAAATGTGTATTTTAATATTATTATGTGTATTTTACTTGTGTTTTGCTTAACCATCAACCAGGTATCGTAAGGAAGATTCGAATACAGACAGTGACGATGAGCCAGAGCAAACCGGTTATGACAGTGATGGATCAACATGAAGGGGAAATCAAATTGTTCTTGGCAACATTATACATTTATTAAAAATGAGGCCAGTGTTATTCCAGTGTACCGTTATGTGAACACTTTATGTTGCGGGTATGGAGTAAACATCATTTGATATATTGTAAAGGATGTTCTTCAAATTGATCTCTCTACAAATAAAATGTGAAGTTTGCTTATGCCGAGAGGTGATTTTGCTAAGTAAACTATCTTACTAGTCTTTGTTACCAGTCACAACTTAATGCTATTTGCATGATGGAAGATTTTTCATAAACAATGTTCATAAGACTGGGAAAAACCCTCGGTGCTGATGGAAATTGATTTTGCTCCATGTAGTAGCAGGAACGGTTTTGATATCACTTTATCAGCTTTGTTACAATTTTTTTCTCATGCAAAAGTAATAAGTCATACATGTACTAACAAAACTAAGTTCTGGTAATTTAAGAGAAATATTTTAGTTTTCAAGGGGAAAAACATCTATATTCAAGTATATTCATTGTGGTTATATTTCACTTCTATTCACTCATTAAACTACTTCATTTTTATAAATTTACATACATGTTTGGAGAGAGATGGATAATTGTGAAACTGTCTTTGGAGAATTAAATCATCAGTTTTACCAACAATCATGTATGCCAATCCTGGAATTAACATGAAAGGCATTTTCTTCTGCTATCTGTGATAAAACCGTTCTGATTTTCATAATGTGGTGTCCTATGAGATTGGATAACATGGTTTTAAGTTACAAAAAAACCATTTCATTTCTATTTGTAGCCAATGCAAAAATTGCTAATTTCATTACTAAATTTTTGCTTATTGTATGTGTAAATTTCTTGTTCAGAATTGTCCAGTATCTTAAAATTATGTCAGCAAGTGGAATCTTCGTAAAGTCGACTTTGATCTGGATGAAATATATGTAATAAATGAGAACTATTTATTTACTTGATTGTCTTTGTTATCTGTGAATTTACTTCTGTGATATTATAAAACAGGGAAGAATATTGCAGCTTTAACATCAATTATGGGAATATTTATTTTTAAGTACAGAAAGAAAAACAGAAGAGAACATTACTACCAGATGAAAAGGGAGGTAATTTTGTTAAATGTCCAAACACTTTTCAGTATTTATTTACTTGTCCAAAGGGAAATTCATCCATTGAAAAGTGTTAATGTTGCCGGTTACCAAATTAAAACAAAGTGTTTTGAGAGTATTGCTGAAGCAAAAATGGGTATATAGTCAACAAATTCAAACTTTATTTGTAATGGTACATAATGAAGCCATACCCAAAATTTCAACTCTTATATTGGTCTATGAAAAAAAAAATCCTCCCGGAAAAAGTGGGCCAGAGTGACAGATAGACAGTGATGAAACCTGTAGTCTCCTCTGGTTGGACCTGTAAGGGACTAATAATTCAACCAGACATGCAATCACTAAATTACTAATATTGTAATTACTAATACTAAATTACTAATATTGTAATTACTAATATTGTAATTGTTTAACCATAGCACACTAAATAATTCCACACACCAATACAAACACTGGCCACTAAATACTAGGGAATTAATATCTTTTCTTGTTTTCGTTTGATGATATAAGTGAGATCAGCATAAAACATTTGGAGAAGAAATGTAAACATTAGTAAATTGTTGACTAAAATCACAAAGAAAACAAACACATATGAATATTAAATTTCAGTTTATTTACAATAATATTGCAGGTACCTAATAAAATTGCAAAGATACTTAAAAATAATCATAACTGTAAATAAAATGTAATTATTAAAAAAAATTCAACAGTGTATACTGGCAGTAATTGCATTAAATATAATATGTTAAACAGTCACGTTCAGTTTAAAAATTTAGGAAATGGTACTAGTCTTTAACCATTAACTGGACAAAGGAAATGGCACTTGAAGTGCTAAAATACATTAAAGCTCTAAATAAGGAACCTAAATTAGAATTTTAAATGGTTGACAATAAAATAATGTAAGATAACATACTTCATTGTAAAACTATTCCTTTATAATCTTGTTGAGTTCTGTCGTCCATTCTCCTTCATAATACTCTACTGATTTTGAACAAAATTGTTTTTTCCAATCACCATGATATATTGTAGACAGGCTACAGATTTTTAAAACTATCTTAGCACATAAAACCGTTATAAACTATGACTTCACAACATCGCTTGCCATACCCTTCAACGGTTTTACAACATCGTAGCACTAAGATAGCTATAAACATCTCTAATGACATCACATACATGCAACTCTGTATACTTTGCCATGAAGTTGAAGACTCAAGATGTTATTCGACTTGAGTCGACATTAAGGGTTCAATTTACAAAACCTGTTTTTGTTTTACACACATATAACTATGTATTTACAATGCTCAAACACCAGCTGTCAACAAAAACATATTTGTGTAACAGAAAGTTGAAAGAAGATAGGAAATCTGTTATTTTCCCTACCTCCTTTAAATACAGGTAATGTTTATTAAGAAAACAAATAACTGATCTTATAATGGACTAATTTAAAACAAATGGCCATGAGTTGGATTGATTTATAACAAAAAATTACATGATTTAAATAAGGTGATATTTATTAATAAAACAAATGACTGATGTTATGATAGGCTAATTTAAAACAAATGACCGATGTTATGATAGACTAATTTAAAACAAATGACCATGAGTTGGATGATCAATTTATAACAGGATTAATGTTCTACTGGGCTGATTTAAAACAAAATACTATGATGTTAAATGCAGTTTTAAAAGAAATGACCGATTTCTAATGGCGTGGGCTGATTTTAAACAAATGATTATGATGGGTTATTGCATTCATTTAAAACAAATTACAATGATGTTTGAATGGGCTGATTTAAAACAAACGACTGTGATATTCTGAATTAAAACAAATGACCATGGGATTCTAAATGGATTGATTTTAAACCAATGACTATTGTTTTTATAGATTGAATTAAAACAAATGACTGAGATTTTAATGGACTGATTCAAAACAAATGACTTGGTTTTTAAAGCCTGTTTTATGATAAATAAACATGATGTTCTTATGGACTAATGTAAACCAAATTACCAAGATGTTTTACTGGACTGTTTAAAACTAACACTGTCAGTGTACCAGCATCTTGGATTGCATGTTACATACATTGTACACGTTTTGAGAGAATAACAAATGTGACAAATTCCAGCCCTCTCATGTTTATCAGACTCCAAATACAAACATCTGGATAGCCAGTATTTCATACCACAGAGTACTGGCATCAGTTTCCATACCTTTTACCAAAACACATATGAATATGACTCTAACAAAGCAAAGTTCTGGGTCACAAAGAGATCTTAGCACTAAAATTACCGTAAGTGCATAACACTTATTGACTAGATCGCTTCATGGAATGGGTCCCTGGATAATAAATTTTAAAACAAGAGTTCCTTCTTTCTGGTCTTGCTTAAACTGCTCTTGATTATCATTTTTTAAGCACCACATTGCCACTGGTGAGAAATGACCTATGCTGTGGTACGGGCATCATACCCAGCATGGATTTCAAGCCAGAACCTGCAGATGATTTTGTCGAGTTTGCAGAAGTGAATTTTTTAACTTGTCCCCTATCTTTCTGGTATCCAAACTGATTGAGAGATCCAGTGCTGCTGCTTTTGTTCATCCACCCATTGGAACTTGTTCCGGGCCCACTACAAAACAAAATCAACAACACAGACTTTACAATAATTTGTATTAGCTTAATTCAGGGTTCATACAGGTTTGAGAAAATAAAATTTAAGGATTTCAAAGATTTTTTCAAGTACTTAAATTAATTTTTCAAGGACACAAAAACATGTTTTAAATACATTTACCTGGTAATAAAAAGTAGACTGACAAGTTTTATAGCTTTGCCCTCCAGTTTTAATTCTAAAAACAATCTTTTAATGCTTTGGTGCAGCGGTACACTGGACATCACCATATATATATCGAGTTCGACTTGTCTGCATCTTGAGTGCGGACATTGCTGAACTAATCTGTGATGTCATTTCCCAAGAGTGCTATGGCTGTTTGCCTATTATCACTCACCAGTAAAGCCCAGTCACAAAATTCATCGAGTTACAAAATACTAACGCACAAAGAAAGTACACGCCTGATCATTTATTCAAACTACAAACATATAGACTTCGTAATGCTGCCTTGCCCATGCTTGCTAGATAATACTACATTCACAGTAACATTGGATGCTTTAGAGCATAATCTGTATCGCGCTTTGTGTCCATCATCAGGCACACACAAAAGTCAGTTCTTGTAATCCTCAGTTTGCAACCAGATATCATTAAATTTACACTTGCCTGGCATGTTATAAGAATTTTCATGATCAATTTAACAATCAAACAATGGTGTCTTACAATGATGCACAACCACATGTCCGCATGCACAAATACTTTGACCC
>JAECMU010154093.1:0-68763 GCA_016106625.1 Dracogyra subfuscus | reverse complement strand
TATATATATATATATAATTATTATTATTATTCCAAGATCAATTTTACAATAAATATTATTCAGTTCTTTCTAGTTTATAAACAAAATATTTTATAATTTAAACTTAAAGAAAAAAATATTCTAATGAATATTCTGATTTAGTCACACATGTAAAAAAAAATTTTGCTGATTAAAACATTTTATACTATCTACCGTTATATAAAAATACAAGTAGGTACAATCTGGTTTCTAGATGGAAAAGTTAACAGAGAGATGATATGTGTTACCTATATTTCTTGTTTGACAGTACAGTTTTAATGTTGGTCAGCTGCTCATGGCGTGTTATTTCAGAAACACAGTCATAAATTTCACAAAAAGATTTGCTAGATTCTGTCAGCATTTAATTATATTTCTTTGAAAAATCTACTTGGGGATATTTATCATTAATTTAAGTTCAATAATAATATATTATTTTAATATATAACTCTTACAGTGCTGGGATTTGAACCATAGACCTCATGTGCAAGAGTTCTGAATGAGTTATATCTCTATTGCTGTGCTAAGAAAACACCTGGTCCCCATGTTGGCTTCGTATGTCACGGAGGAGATTCGAACCAAGAACCTTTTATTAGCTAGAGTGCAGATATCAACTACCATAAATGACATAAGGAAAATTCACATCAGCTACTGTCAGAACTCAATGTAAACACTACTTTATTATATTGGTAACTTGTATTGTCAAACAATAGAATTATATCAGATTAATTTTAGTGGCCTGTAATTTGTCATATATTACAGCAAGCTATATCTCTTGTCAGCTAGTATATTATAGTAAATGTTTTCTTGTTTCTATGGTAATATCAGCTTTGAAAAATAAGTTTCACAACATTTACACAAGAGTGCCACATATTCATAAAAATACAATTACGTTTTTGGCCTTAAAATGTTTTTTTTACTAATGTCTTACACATGAAATTTACAGACTTCACTTTATTAATGAATTTTTAAATGTTATGACTGAAAACTAAAAGGTATTTTTTTTTTTTTTTTTTAAATAAAAGATTGTGTGTTAACTATTAACTGTTTGACATAAATATACTATTGGCATGATCAATGAAATGGCAGATAAATAACTGAACTAAAATCAATGGCATAATGTGTGTAAGTTTACAATGAAAAAAAGGAAAAAAAGAAGTTTGTTTTGTTTAACCAAATCACTAGAACACATTGATTTATTAATCAATGGATATAAAAAAAAATATGGTCATTTTGACACAGTTATAGCTACATGTTTCCATTAGTAGCAAGAGATAGTTTATATGCACCATCCACAGATAGGACAGTACATTTCATGGCTTTTGATATACCAGCCATGGTGCACTAGCTGGAACGAGAAATAGCCCAATGGGACCACCGACGGAAATCAATCCTAGACAGACCACACATCAGGCAAGAAGTTTACAACAAATTAAATTTTGAAATTACTACCTGAATTACTCAAAATAGTTTACACTGTCTTTCACTATCTGCATATTCTAAACATATAGTTACTGGTAAGTCTGCTAGGCACATGTCATGTATATAATATGATGGTAATCATTATGGAATTGGCACTGATGAAATATGTTTGACACATAATATCGAACATGTTTCTTGTTGGATTTTCTTTTATCACAATGTTAGACAAACATTTTACATTAATGTGCAACAACAAATTTTGTTATAAAAAAAATTACATACAAAAACTGAGCATATTAAAAATAGTTCACAAACCATCTTTTTTTAAATCAAGATATAAACATCAATACTCCTTAGTTAAAATGCTTTTGCCAAAACCGGTTTCAGAATCAATAACATGTTTTGTTGGCACTGCATGGACATAAAATATTCACAAACATTAAAAAAAATTGTTCTTGAAATAGGATAATAAAAGATATTTCCATAACAGTACAGCCTCTGATAAAATAGACACATTAAAAAAAATATATTTTTTTACAGTATTTTGAACAGCTAATTTGTGGTGCAAAACAGCTACAACAAATGGCGGGATGTAACACAAGTGCAGTGCATGTGCGACAAAATCACTGACAAACACACACATATACAGGTGCAGTCCGAACTATTAACATGTCACATGACCACCTGGAAACTGTTGGGTTGTCATTAAACACTTTGTTTAACCGTTAAGTACCGGGAGACTCCCGTAGAATCTGGGAGGGTTGACAGGTCTGGTTTAACGACACCACAAAAGCACATTGGTTACTGTAACTGCTAATTCATCATTGGCTACTCCGCTACTGAATATCACACATTTGGTAATTCTGACACATAAGTCTTCTGGGGGTGGGGTGGGATTTAGCTCAGTGGGTTGAATGCTCACTTGAGGTGCTTTGCATCGAAGGATTGAACCACCTCGGTGGATCCATTCAGCTGATTGGGGGTTTTCTCATTCCAACCAGTGCACCACAACATATAAAAAATCCCTTGCTGCATTAGGAAAGATGTAGCATATTTCCTCTGATGACTACAAGTCAGAATTACCATATGTTTGACATCCAATAGCTGATGATTAATTAATCAATGTGTTCTGGTGGTGTCATTAAACAAAACATAACAAATAAACATACAGTCTTCTGAGCAAACCAGCTACATTTTCCATATTAGCAGCAAGGGATCTTTCATATGTACTTTCCCAGACAAGACAGCACATCACAGCATCTAATATACCAGTTGTTGGGTACTGGTTGGGATGGTAAATAAACCAATCAGAGAATGGTTTATAAGACCCAAACAAGTCCACTACTGACCAAGTTAGATCCCATCCCTTTGTAATGTGATTATGCCAATAAAATGAAGTTTGTTTTGTTTAATAACACCACTGGAGCACATTGGTTAATTAATCATCAACTACTGGATGTCAAACATTTGGTAATTATGACTTGTAGTCATCAGAGGAAACCCTCTACATTTTCCTACTGCAGCAAGGGATCTTTTATTCACTTTTTCCACAGACAGGAAAGCATATACCACAGACTTTGTCCAGTTGTGGTGCACTGGTTGGAATGAGATAAACGTGATTATGCCAAGGTCATTATAAAATACATACATATAGGTTGTTTGATTTGATGGTTACTTATACTAGTTATAGTCCTTGCAACAAGGAATGCCGTTTTCTTATTATGGTATTTGTACTCCGAGCCGAATGTTTGCTAAATTATACACACAAATAGTGAGGGTTCTGTTATTTCCAACACACTAACTTTTCTTTTTATGTCAATTCAAACTGAAATTATTTACCAAAAAACGTTGTTCATGGAGGCAGTGATGGGCTATAGATGGATGAATGTATGTTAGATTGATGGATTATTGGTTGGTTGTGGGTTGGTTGGTCTGGATTTGGGTGGGGAGTATATACTGTATATCGTCGACCGAGAATTAACTAGACCAATCAGCCATATCAAATACATTGTGAATAGACCTAGTTCATTCTCTGTCAACGATATGTATGGGTGGATGAAGAAATGATGAATGGGTTGAGGTGTTGGCAGGTGAGTTGAATAGGTGAACGAGTAGATGGTGGACAGATAGATGGGAAGATGGAGAGACAAATAGATGGAGCAATGGGTGGATGAATGGACAGATGGATACATGCATGCATGGATGAATGGATGGGTGGTTCAAATTTGGATGCATCAATTGATAAAAATATGGATGGATGAATGGATGGATGGTCGGATGTTTTGATGGATGGTAATGAATGGAAGGAAGGATGGATGGATGATCAATGTATGGATGGATGGTAATGAATAGATGGAAGGATGGATGGATGGTCAAATGGATGGATGGATGGATGGCAATGAATGTATGGAAGGATGGATGGATGGTTCGAATGTATGGATGAATGGTAATGAATGGATGGAAGGATGGATGGATGGTCAAATGGATGGATGGATGGATGGCAATGAATGTATGGAAGGATGGATGGATGGTTCGAATGTATGGATGGATGGTAATGAATAGATGGAAGGATGGATGGATGGTCAAATGGATGGATGGATGGATGGCAATGAATGTATGGAAGGATGGATGGATGGTTTGAATGTATGGATGAATGGTAATGAATGGATGGAAGGATGGATGGTCGGATGTAAGGATAATGAATGTATGGAAGGATGAATGGATGGTCGGATGTAAGGATGGATGGGAAGGAATGTATGGAAGGAAGGATGGATCGGTGGTCAGATGTATGGATGGATGGTAATGAATGGATGGAAAGATGGATGAATGGTCTGATGTATGGATGGATGGTAATGAATGTATGGAAGGGCCAGAAAGAAAAAATGGACAGAGAACAGAGAGATGGATGGAGGGAGGGATGGACAGATGGGCGGATGAATAAACTGGAAATAGATAAATAAATAAACATAAAAATACACATAAAAATATTGAAATTAACAAAAACAATGTGATCAGATCAACAAGTCATGTGACATGTTAACAGTAAAGGACAATGCTTAATTTGCACAGCACACTTCAATACTCTCTGTAAAGTTGGCTATAGTTAATGGGTACCAACAGGCATCTACAGTTTCTCTTTTTCAAATACAAATTCATATAATTTAATATATGAAAACACTACATACAATACCATATTGAGAATTCAAATATAATCTCAAGATTTCGTTCATTACTTTTTCAAAACCCTTTTCAATATAGCCTACACATACTAATGAGTAAAATGGAAAAACTGCTCAGAACTTCTTTTATAAATGGTTTGAATGAAAACAAAAGTATCCAAAGCTACAGAAAGTATTTTATAACATTTTACAATTTACAATACAAAAAAAGATAATTCAAACAGGACACACACAACCACAAATACTAAAAAACATTTTTTTTATCAAAACTATATGCCTTCTCTCCAACAAAATATATCTCCAAATAGGTCCAAATACCTCACACCAAGTTGTATCCTAACATGAGGATGTATATGAGGGTACCATGGAATTATAGGGATTGCTGTATCACCACTGAAAGCAACAGACACCAGGTGTAAAGCATGCATATGTATGTATGGAAGAAAAACATGCAGAAACTTACAGGTAAGCCTATAGAGCCCGGGTCACCTTTTTCTCCAGTACCGCCCTGGTAAAATAACACACATATCGGACACCATGATAAAACAATGCATATATTATCCTATAAAAATAATATGTATGTCACGCTATAAAAGAAGTCGAATATCACTCTGATAAATTAATACATATATCATCCTGATGAAACAATGCATGTGTCATCCCAGTAAAATAATACATGTATCATCCTTGTGAAACAAATTATGTATCACCATGGTAAACTACCGGTAATACAAATATAACCTGAATAACACATTGCATATTTTATTCTGGTAAAATAATATATTACATCATTCAGAAAACATTGGTAAAATAAAATATCTATCAGCCTGATGTAACAAAATGACATTTGTTCTGGTTAAACATTTAATATAATACTGTGAGAGGACAGATGTGTCAGAGAATTTCAAATTATACATGACTAATATCGATAATGAAAGATCTGTTTAGATATGCCAGGGGCATGACATGTGATCATTGATATTTTCAAAGGTTTGTTGTGGTACATTTTAAATGAGCTTTACCATCATTTTTAGTTATAAATTAGACAGAATAAAAAAGCCCAATGACTGCCTTATAAAGTACTGCCCAAAAATGAAAATTACACTTGGTAAAAAATCCTAGGTCCTGAACAAGTGAGAGTTACTGTAAACATTTCATCAAAGAAGAAATCGGGAATAATAATGCTGGAAGATTTTAATTCTTAACACACAAACTGTTTTATATTTCTATTTGGATGAGTGAACATTTAAACATGCATAACATGTACAAAATAACTTACTACATCTCCCTTTATGCCTTGTGGTCCCATATCTCCCTGCAGCAACAAGAACAAAATAAAAAACAGTAGTATTAGGCCACATTAAATATATATTTTTAAATATAAGTATTTTTATGGGTTTAGTTTATTTTAGATTTTTTTTCTTATTACAAAAATGTGTGTAGGTGGGAGGTTTTTTTTTTTTTTTAAACAAGGTAGAATATACCCTACAAGACAGTTTCACCACAGGAATGCTTTTTCAATAGGTCATGTTGAAAAAGGGACTTGAGATTTGTGATATTTACAGGGAAATGCTATTTTTTGCAATTTTTCCATCAAGTGACAGTATATAACAGCTTCTAAATTCTAGAGAGCTCTATACTAGTAATTAATATAATTATATGTAGGATAGTTTAGTATTTAGTTATTCACTACAAATAAATTTAAAAATAGCACAATATGGGACTTGCAACTATCTTTAAATATTTTAGATATTTAGATTACATTAGAATAACATTATTATTAGTGGGGTTGGGGTTTTTTGGGGGGTAGGTTCTTTTTTTTCTTCTAGGGTTGTGTAGTTGGGTGAGGGTGATATAGTTGCTGGTATAGAACATGAGACAAAAATAAATATGACTACAACTATAATACCTAAAAAACAAAATATTTTTCTATTTAGAAACTTTATTATTTATTTTATTCATGGAGAGGGGATTGAGGGGTTGGGAGGATAGTGTATAAGTGTATTATCAAAAGAGAAATACATTAATTTGCTGTTAAAATTTTTTGTTAACTTTTATTACTACATGTACATGTATATGTGTAACTTAAAAGCACAACGATTTACAACATAAATACATGTATATTACCTTGATACCCGGTGGGCCCTCGAGTCCCATTGGTCCCTATTAAAGGTAAAAAGTTGTGTGTTTTTTTTAAATAATAAAAGCAAAATTCATTAGTATTTTAAAATGTTTTTAATAATAAAATGAGAAGTAGTAACTAAAATAACTGCTGTAGTTATACTTGTTCCATTAAAATATATTTATAATTTAAATATTAAAATAGATATATATATATATACTGCATAATTCAAATATTTAAAAAATATTTATTGCATAATTGAATTCCTAATATAGAAAAATTAATGAATATATGTACCACAAGATAAAAACACTAATATAATGTATAGAAAGTGTGTTTTGTTTAGTCACCAGTAGAGCATGTTGAAGATATTCTAAGAACCACAAGAATTACTCTCTACCAACTAAAATACAATATATGTACTATAATAGCGACCAGAAAAATCATTATGGTCCACATCTATTTGAGAAACCATTTCACAATTCACAAAAAAGAAGATGTACTTGTACAAGAAAAAAGAATTAAAGACACCAGACACAAAAAATATATAGGCCCATCTCATTCCATGCAATATATAACGTGTATCACCCCAACCAGTAAACAGGCTTCTCTTATATCAGACAAAATATACTGATCGCCACTGAAAACACGTCAGATTAGTAGTTGTAAAAGGGATACAACAAAAAATAATGAATTTAACTTATTTTGTGACAACAATAACAGCTTAAGATTGGGAGTTCAGGGGCCCATTTCACTAAACACTGTACGTTTTTGCCTGCTACTAGCAGTTATACCCGTCATGCATTTGTATATATTTGGCATCAATTTCAAGTGTTTGGCATCAATTTCACACAGAAAATTGCATCATTACGGAAGACGGAGTATTTTAAAGACAAAAGAAAATGGAATATGTGTTCTTCTAACTATATTTGTTGAACTATAATAGTAATAAGAATTGTGGTTTAGTCATAGATTTACATTTACGTGCAAAACTAGGCTTACAATGTTTTGTGAAATTGGGCCCAGTATATTATCTCCATTAGCAAACACACTGAGTGGCAAAAGAAATGCAGTATAGATATGTTATTCAAAATCCCAATAGTGTAAATTAGATTTCTTACACACCTGTTGGTGAGAACATCATTCGTTATTTTTGATAACACATCTTGTTAATACATATACGTGTGTTAATATTTTAAAAACATACAACTGGCTGCTGCTAAGTGATGACCATGTCTCCAATGAAAACAAAGAATGGTCGAATCCAAAACTTTGTAACATACAAGTTGAAATTGACTTGTTTGTGACACATGTTAACTATATGCTCAAGACTGGATGCTCATGTAGTATTCTCTATAAACAACTTGTAAGATAAATAGTATCAAACGGCTGCTCATGTAGTATTCTCTATACAAACAATTTGTTGTAAGATAAATTATATCTAACAGCCACTCCTGTAGTATTCTCTATGTGTGTGTAGAGCAAGTAAAATATCTACACCTACACAAACTCCCACCTCACTCATACAGTGAATAAAAGACAACAGGTATAAACAAACTCTTATATACATACCATGCATAGCATAAAAATTATTTTAAACTAATTATGCATTTAAATTTTTAAAATTTAAATAGATTAGGAATTCTGTTTCTGCTGTGATCCACTCCATGCCCCACTATATTAACATTTCTTCAACGGGCCTCACTAAATATTATACATATAAAGAATACTACATGAGTGGCCGTTAGATACCATTTATCTTACAATGAGTTGTTTATATAGAGGATTCATCACAAGTGTTTTTCAATATGAAAAATATCAACTGAGTCTGTGTTAATCGATATTTGTTGAGGCTCTGCTGTGACAATACAAATACATGTACCGATTAACTAGATGAGGTTGATATTTAACATATTAAAACAATATGAATAAAGAATTCTATTTATCGTATAACACTTCTAAAATATAAACATTTCCATTTGATATTTAGTAAATTACAGTACTTTAAATTACTTTGATGTCACACACTTTAATTAAATCTTATGAACTTTCATGTATACAGGACTTGATGGCTTGTAAACAAATAACCCATTTACAGCAAAATATTATTACTAAGAGACCTTGAAAATGTGCACACACCTTTAAATTTGCATATCATTATTAACCAGGTTAATACACTAAATTATCACATGGGTTTATGACATGGATATCATGGGTAAGTTATAGGATAAATAGAGAATACTACATTAGTGGCTGTTAGATACAGTTTATCTTGTGAGTTGTTTAAAAACTTATCCAATGGGCAAAAGTGAGCTTTAAGATAAACAGAGTCTAACAGACATGAATGTAGTATTCTATTTCTTACATATCTTCAGAAAACAGTTTTAAAATAAAGTTAAACGCTTTTCCTGGTTTCTCCAACTAAAACCTAGCACATAAAGTGTTCAATTTCTACCGGATAAGGCATTAGTGACCTAGGTGCAGTCTGTAAAATGTCATCGCACGTATGTGTTAACAAGTATGTCTTATAAAAATTAACATGTGTGTAAGAAATTATTATACAAAGAATTTATCTGACTTGGTTTTTACATGAGCAAACCATACGATGACTTAATAAGGTGAAGATAAATTTTGATATATACATTTACAATAATAATGATTGAAACCAATATTAACTGCATTTAAACTGACTGGATAGGCTGGTCTCACACCATTTTATTATTGGAGAGAATCTTTAGACCCGTGCATTCATGCAGAGACCAGAAGAAGTTCTTACCATTGGTCCTGGAGGACCTGGTGGCCCAGGAAGCTGTAAAACGAGTTATAGTTTGTAATATTGGACACAGAGACACTAGCTGCCATAAAATTAACAGTATATGTATATTAAAAGTTTGTTCTATTTATCAACATCACTAGAGCACTCAGATTTTATCATCTTTGGCTATTGGATGTCAGATTTTTGGTAATTTTGACAGACAGTCTTAGAGAGAAAACCTGCTATATTTTTCCATTAATAGCAAAGGATCTTTTATATGCACCATCTCACAAACAGGATGGCACATACCACAGCCTTTAGTATACCAATTGTGGTGCACACTGATGTGGATTGATCCTAGACCAACAAGCAGCAGGGAAGAGCTTTACCTCTGGGTTATGTACCGCCCCAACAATATATTATCACTGTGAAATGAACTAATTAAAAAAAGGATAGCTGAATAGAAAATATCACCATGCACTACTTTAATCACAATTACTATCAAATACTTCAGGGTAGGCAAGAATTATAAAATGTAATGTCTGACAGGCTACAACTTCACCCTCACCTCCATTCAAATGCACAATCATCATAAATTTTAATACTTTATAAATATAATTTTTAAACGATACAGAGTGAAGGGTAATAATTCAAATATAGAAACACTTAATGAAATAACTTAACAAAAACAAACAAGAAAAGATCCACAGTAAAAACAAAATCAAAGAAAACCATGCTTCTTGAAGACTCACCCCTTCTCCACTTCCACCCTCAATAATACCAGGTTCTCCCTGTGGTAGAAAATGTAAGTTTGAATACTACATACCATACTACAGATTACCTATTAACAAGAATAAGTCTTAAAATGTATATATACCGGTATCAGGGGTGGGTATTGGTGAATTGTAAAAAAGAGGAAATCTACAGGGGTCCCAGAAATTCTTAAAATCATAGGTTAAAATCTGTGCCATCTGACACACATTGGAGGAAAGGACATTAAAATGTGAGGAAACACAATGTTTGATGAGAGGAAAACAGCTGATCCGAGGAGAATTCCCACTCCTGATATAGGCTGCAAAGATCTATTTAGAAATTAATGATAAATAAATTTGAAATATGTTTTACAGTTCCAACATTAATTAATTTTTTTAGTTACATTCTTAACTTACTTTCAGCACAAAATAATTTTAAGTTACAACAAAAATATCAAGCCAACATTAAAAAATTACTTTTTCATCCATAGTATCTTGCATTTTCTGTTGAGCATAAAATTAATTTTTAGCTACTATAAAAAAACAACAACAACTAAACAACTACCAGCAGAAACATGAATAATTTTTCAAAGTTATAAGGAATGTATAATTTAACAAAAAAATGAAAAAACAACTGTAATAGCCAAAACTATTTCAGACAGCCTAATAACTGGGGTCAGTGCCCTTAGGGCAGAAACATCTGATGAAAAGATATAAGAGAACACATAAACCTTAACAGTAAATACTGTCTGCATACAATACCCTCATCTATAGTGTTAGGAAGATAACATGTTACTGGCAGTTAACCCCACAGTATTAAATTTCAATCCCACATTACATCTCTGTATTTTATACAGCCATAACTATACTACTAGTGAATTAAATCTGGTCTCAAATACCACATATTCCCTTATTTTTTCCATCAGTATATTAGAATGCAGACACATAGTAGATTCAATAAAAATTTTACATTCCCATATAAAAGAAAAATTATACAGAAAATTAAAGAAACTTTAAGCTTTAGACTACAATATTGAGTTGTATATATATATATATATCTGCATGCATAATATATATCAGGGTTCAACATTACTGCTTGCACGACCACTGTAGTAAAGGCAGGTATTATTATCAGATCAAGTAGAATCTATTTACTTCCACATATGTGGAATTAAAAATATTTAATGTTGAATCTTAAATAGACATAGCCATAGTTTAACATACAACATACAGAAGAACAGATTACACCTGGGGAAAATGGATTTAATCACATGCAAAAACATGTTATGTGTACTTACTGGTGGACCAGGTAAACCTGGGGGCCCAATCATACCTGGAACACCTGGGTCACCTGTTACACCTGGATCACCTTTCTGACCTGGGATACCCTGGCATATTAATGGTACAGCATTACATTATAATTACCAAATAATTGGTGATGATACTAATAACAATACTACTAACACTGTCACTAAAACAAAATCATAATCATCATCATCATAATCTTAATTTTATGTACAATGACTTAATTAGCAGTTATAAACTATATTAATTATAAATTTAAAACAGTATATTTCCAATAACAATACATATTTTAAATGATCATATGAAATATTTCATTGTTATCTCTTACATATGGACAAATTTGTAATTATTTCAGCCACACATTCTAAATATTAAAAAAAAAATATCCATGAAAAACAACAAGTAACACACAAAAACCCAAACACTATATTACAAATTTTATTTTAGAATTACTGTAACAATATTTGTACTGCAGAAAATACAACACTGCAGAAAATACAACAGTTATCTCCCTTCCACTGGATGATAACATTTAAAAATATGCAATATTTTACTACCATATAATAATGATCATAGGTGTCACTGAAATCCTTTGTTATTTTCAGCAATTAAAAAAACAGAAGAAAGTAATATAAAAGTAAATACTGTTAAAAAAGCAATATCAACCTGAAATATTTATATCACAAAATTTGTAATTTTGCCCAGTTTATTTGATAATAAATAATCAGCTAAGGAACAACAAGACAACATGGCTGCTTAAGAACATTTGCTATAATTCATTAACAAACTCACTGGAGGCCCTGTAACTCCCATTCTTCCATCAATTCCATTTCGACCTGGTGCACCAACCGACCCCTTTTGTCCCTGTTGTGTAAATAGTTCATTCTATGATTTATTCAGAAAATATTAGCCTTAAAAATGTATATATAATAATTTAAAAAAAACATTATGTGGATTAATGAAACACACAAATAACTGAAGATCAGTTGTATTTTTTTGTTTTAAAGTGTAGTAAATATTTCCTATCATGCATTAAAATCCCAAATGTTCTAAATTCTAAAATGCAATACTCTAAACACTGGATACTGTTTAAATCAGATAAATATTTGGTCCCCAACATCCAGCTTAGTCCGGTTTCACTGTATATAACCTTCAACATATTGATATGAATATAAAACATGATACTAGATAAATTTAAAGACTATGAATTACATGTTTTAGTAACTTGATAAACATAATATACAACTGCAGACAGCTAAAATTAAAACTAAATTCTTTAAAAATATTTCAAATCTACAAATAAAAGTTAAAAAAACAAATAAATAATGAAAAAAAAAGACACTGAATATATCTTTAAAAATAATTTAGGGCCAAATTACTGAAACAGGTGTTTCAGCTTTGTAAATGTTTGTAGTTACATGCATGCAAGACAAAACATTGGCTTTGTAAATTTAGCACATAAATTCCTGTTCAAAATAATTAAAACAAATCGAAAAAGAAATTGAATTGTGGCACCAAAATTAATAGCCTAATTTCACATTAAAACTGCAGTATTTAAAATGTGAAATCCTGAAACATACCGACTGTCATAAAGGAAGGATGCAACCACTGGCAATTGGCAATGCCGTGGAGTTTTTAATTCTTCATGGCACTTGTTTGCCTTGGACTCTATTAAGGTGGTTTTTTTTCACTTGTATGGGTTTTTTTTTCCATTGACATTTGATGGGAATATTTATGGTCCAGAGAGCAAAGAACAGCAAAGGGTCATTAATGGTAATTTGTTTTGTATACCGGGTACCTGATAGCAAAAATCATGAATTGCTGTATTACTTATGGGTGCTGGTTGGGATTTTAAAATATGACACTTCCACCAAGGGCAATTGAAATTTAGACAGGAGATAAAATATTGAATATATTATTAATATTCAATATACAATTCTAGAGAAATTTATAATATTTAATCAACATACAAAACCAGAGAACAATTTTAGATGTTCACCTAGAAAAAAAGAGGATTTTTTTTCTAGGTGAACGTCTAAATTTGTTATCTGGTTTTGTATGTTTCCTTCTTTTGTGGCATAATGGCACAATTTGTTTTAATGTGAAAGAGTGGCTATAAAATTTGGTACCAAAACACTGATGACCATTTCTCTTTTAAACAAGTTTTCTCATGACAACAGAACTGCACAAACCTGTTGACCTGGTAAACCAAATGCTCCTTTTTCTCCCTTGGGACCAATGGCCCCCGGGGGACCCTGAGGACCAGGGAATCCAAATCTCCCATGATTACCCTTTTCACCCCTACGTCCCCGTCGTCCCTAACAACAGATAACAATATTCTGAATGCTATTTTATAATGCAACAATATTATGAATGTCATTTACTTGTATTAATATAGATGTTACAAATATATTTGTATCATAAATAAATGTTATTGATTTTTATTTTATTCTTTTTAAAAAGATTAATAGATGCATTAGAAAACAAGAAAATAGAAATACTGATCAAATAATTATACTGTAAAATGAAATAAAATCTTTACAAATTAATGTGCACATAAAAAAGTAGTTTGAACAACAGTTTAAATTTTAGTGATATATAATATGTATAGCTTATTTATTAAAATAATTACACTATTTAACTTTTTAAACATTTTTTCTTTTATATTTGTCAATGATATGTTTGTAATTGAAGACAGCTTTGAAGAGTGAAAAAGTACAAATACAATAGATGTAGAAACAAGATATATACAAGAAAGGTATATTCATTACCATAGCACACTGCATGCACATTCACTTTATCAAGTCTGTAACTTCCCATCTTTCGAAATCTTAATTCTGTAAATGTTGTCATTACAAACTTTGTATAAAATTCTCAACTTTAATGTTTGTTTTCTGAAATACAGAATTTAATTACAAATAAAATCTTAAAACTTCATTGTTAATAATCTCCCACACACAAAAAAAAACCTTCAGTGAGTTTTCTTTTACTTTATAACAAATATTGTTTTAGGTACTTTCAGTCACAAACATGTAACAATATTTTGAACTACATATTTAAAAAATCCTTTTAATTGTAATAATTATCTCAATATGTTACCATAACAACATGCTAAGAAAGAGCAAGCATCACACTCTAAAGACAAAAGCATTTAGAAAATAAAATAACTGGGGTTTTATCTAAACATTAATAAAATCCTTGAATGCAGACAACAGCAAACCAAGCTACATAGCCATGTACTTCCAAACACAAGCAGGAATTGTTTTCTTTCTTCTTTAAATGCTTGAGGTTCAAATCATGCATGTTTCTTCAAATCATTGCTGCAGCTACTGGTATAATCAATACACATGTACAACAGGTATTACAAAAAATATTTAATTTCTTACACAATAAGTTTCTTTCAATCACTATTATTATGGAATATGACAGATGAACATTAACAGATGTCCTTTTAATGATAGGATAACACTTATTATGTGTTCTTATTTACACACAGACACATCTTTAAAGTTACAACTGAGTGAAACACAAGTCTGTGACTTTGAAATGGTGAAATACCCTCTAAAAATAGACAAAAACTCGACTCCATAATTGTTACCTCTCAGACACATGTGCGTTTTTAAAAATATTAAAATACATTTTGTGCTACAAAAAAATACCAGGATTACCAAAAAACATTTTGAATGTAAGGAAATGGATAATTAAGACAATAAAATCTAAGTAAAGTATGACTTCAATTATCAAGAATGGCTCTAATAGTAAAAAATATGCCATAGTGTTTAAAAACTAGGGTATCTCCCTTTAACATCTAGGATGCCAATTTTCATCTTTAAATCATTACATTATGTTCACCATTCATGCAATAAGACCAATATTCTCTACGTGAAAAATCACTCTATTAGTTCAGAGAAACAAGGTAATAATACATTATTTGCACAATTTTCATCCATTTTGTATTGGTTCCAAGTGTATAAGTGGAAGGATGATATTTTGTATTTAAACAAATCATTAAATCATCCTAAATTAACATATTAACCTATTCAATTTTAAATTTAAAAGAAAAGACAGGCCAATTATAAAAGATATTCCGAAATAATGTTTAGAAGTTGCCACTTTGAAAGTGATTGTATTTTTGTTCTTGTACTATGGTTTCAGGCACATAACTCACAGGCAAGGCCAGTGAAATGTCATAGGATGGAACAATTGTATTAATGATAAAAAAGGAGAGTACCCAATTTAATAGGATAAAAACAAGATTTTGCACATTCACAAAGCATGCTTTTGTTTAGAAAAAATAAAATGATATGCACAACCAAACTATAAATATAAAACAATATGCAGTGTTGTCAAATGATACTAATATCATACAGAGTATATTTCATTCCATTATATAACTATACAGATAGAAAATGTTTATATAAAAATATGAAACATGCAAATCACAAAGGAAACAATTCATGTTTGCCAATTTGCTTATACCTAAAACAAATGTTTATTAAGGTATGGTTAATGGGTATAATATCTTGTTCAGTTTATAATATATGTAATATGTCATTATAAACAAATTAATTGTTAAATATTGGGGTCATATATTTGGTTTATTCCCGATTCTGGCATTACTGAATCTGGCAGTGAGATTATAACACCTCTTAATAGGACAAGCCAGTTGTTTCATTTCTGGCAGTTTATTGCTCACCCTTACTAATTGGTGTTCCGTCACCTTAATAAAAAATTATAGGTATAAATTGTTTTTGGAAATGATTACCTTATTTTTAAAGCAACTTAAATATTGAATATATTACTATGATGTTAATTATATTGTCATAAATTCATAGTATATTATTCTTAGTTTATACTACATTTGTATAATTATTAGTATCATTATCAGCAATATTTAGAACATGTTAAATTTATAAGACATAAAACTGTTCACAGTACGTTTAGTTAAAGCTTATATTTTTAGTGTATGTTATTTTTTAATATGTAATTTATGGGGTTTTTTTAATATATTTTATTACCTTTATCTTCAGTATGTAGTATAAAATATTGCACTGTATTTTCAGGTCTTTGATTGTAAATGTACTATTAATTCAATTTTTGTTTTATTAATATGATATTTGTTTTTACTTTTAAAGTTTACAACTCTGCAATCGTTATCCCTATGCGTCTAAATTGGCCTTAATTGCTCACACCAGTTTTCCCATTTCTGAAAGCGGATTAGAACACCTCACCACTTACCGTACCTAATCTGGAGACTGCCAGTTTTGGGAACATACCATATATTTAATTACCATGTATGAAATATATGGTATTACAATACTACAACTGACATGTTTTCTATAAATATTAAGACTTTGTCTAGATTTTAAAGTTTTATAAACTTGGCAGATCTCTAAAAGGTTACCACACCTTGTTTATCTCATACGATGTATAACATATCCTTACATGTTAATTCAACTAAAACAATCTCTATTGAGCATGGTATAACAAACAACATTTCACTATTTAAAATAATTTTAAAATTAAGACATAAATGTTTTTTTATATCTTAAGATAAACTGAGATTTTATCAATGGCACAATGTTTTGTATCATTATTATTTAAGACTATATTTTAAGACATTAATGAAAAACATCATTCTTATAATATAACATAAATATTTTTATAAGAATTGTTTTGGGGGAATTTATTGATGTATAACAAATTGCATAAAATCGTGTAGCTTTGTGACTATTATACATCGATAAGTCCACAAAAAATTACAAACTTATTTAATTAAAAATACACATAAATCAGTTTCTAATGTCCTTTCCATTACTTGTTTTAACTAATGACATCCTATTTGATGTAATGACTTCATTTTATCAAAGGATAACATTAATTTTAGTTTTTAGTGACATAGTCCAATCAGAATACAATAAATCATTTAACGTTGGGAAATTTGTAATTATAATGCTTTGACAAGTGACAAATCATCTCCATTACCGTATATACTGATCAACAAGAACAAGACAGCTGCATGCACTGTGACTAGCGCAAGATGCCAAAGGAAAGCAGGCAGGCTAGATTATTTACCCGTTTACCCCGCTTGCCCCTTTCCCCTTTCTCACCCAAGGGTCCGGGTGCCCCAGGAAGTCCAATTCTACCCTGAACAAAGCAAACACAAAGTGAAATGTGAACAAAACAAAAAAGAGGAAGAAACAAATTCAAAAGTATTCCTGAAGAGTTTTGCAACATTGCTGTGAATACTAGTACCATAACACAATGAATGAATGAATGTTTAACGACACCCCAGCACAAAAAACAAAACAAAAATAACATTGGCTATTGGGTGTCACACATTAGATGAACTGATTTATGAAAACCTGTTTCAGGTAAGTAGTACCAGGTACTTCAACATAGCACCTGTAAAGAAATACCATTCACTATCATGCAAACATTTTAAAAGATGTCATTTATGCCTAATTACATTAGATGAAATGATTTATGAAAACCTGTTTCAGGTAAGTAGTACCGGGTATTTCAACTTAGAACCTGTAAAGAAATACCATTCACTATCATGTAAACATTTTAAAAGATGTCATTTATGCCTAAAATTATGAGAATATAACACAAAATCTAATTACATTAGATGAACTAATTTATGAAAACCTGTTTCAGGTAAGTAGGAATGGGTACTTCAACTTAGAACCTGTAAAAACACACCATTCATTTAATATCATGCAAACATTTTATAAAATGAAAAAAAAAGATGTAATTTATAACTAAAATGATGAGAAAATAATATAAAATTTAATAATATAAAAATAAAATTAACTTTTAAGAAGATCTGCAACTCTGTGATCTCACAGTGCAATGCAAGCCTTATAGAGTCTTAGAGAATCTAAGACAGCTTTATGAATTACGCCTCTGAACTTATTTGAATGGATGTAGGATATGCATCATCATATATGGAATTCCTGAAAAAAATATGACTGTTAATTTTATTGTAATATTACTAAAACAATATAAATATTATTTTTACTGGCTATAGAAAACATATACAATAAAATTATATTTAGATAGTCATGTATGTATATTTATTAATGACCATTTAATTTATATATACATAGATAAAATCCAATACTAAGTAGCATGAAAAAGTTCATATTTTTAAGTCAATATTGTATTTATTGAATAATAAAAAAATTTAAAAGTCAATAATGTAAATAACATTTTACAATATATCCCATAAAACTATTTTTGAATAATTTTAATAATTTTCCACAAACATTTTGAAAAAAACTATAGACACAGTTAAATATAACAATAAACTTGTGAGGTACATATAAGTTCATTGTACAATTAATGAGACTAAACAATACAGGTCTATAGCTATAATGTGAATAAGCAAAGCAAAATAAAATAGTCCCAAATCATAGGTTTTTTTAAAGAAGGCAACTTAGAACTTCCCCATGGATGGGATGAAAAGTTAGGCACATTTTAGTAAGAACGGTTGATTATTTCACCCACATCCCTGCTTACATAATATTTTAAACTTAATGTTTTAAATTTAAACAGATGAACATTTTCAAACCATTTTATATAAAAACTAAATTTAATACTTAATTTAAAATTTTAATAGCTATTGCACTTTGTTTCAAAATTCCAATTTAATTGTTTTAGAACATTTCAGAAAATAAACAATTTGGGACTGTATTTGCTTTTTGCATTGAGTCTTCACAATTATGAAAAGTGATATACATGTATATTAATTGGTTTAGCTTAGTAATATGTGTACGGTAAGTATGTTCTGTGAAATAAGTCAGCAAAACTTAAGAAAGATAAAGAGGAAAGAGTTATCTCCCATAACCGCTTCTTAAAGTTGCCATCACCAAAGGAACGCTGTAATTTATTCCCTGAAGAAAATAATGTAAAAGATGACTACTGGAACACTGTCATGAAGATGTAAAACCTATTTTCAAATTGGTTTAAATAGAACTATCTAAAATTATACAGTTTTAACCATAAAACTATACTTTTTTAACTCTTTTTTTAGGGGTGGTCGGGAGTTGGTGGGGAAAGGTTGCCACCATATTTGAGGTACATATATGAGTGTACTGGATATATACCACATGACTGAAAAAGCATTGCCAATTTAAAGTCAATTTGCGACAGTAAAAACCGATATAATGTGTGTCCGCAAATCGAAAAACAAAAAGTAGGGTTATCACCTAATTTTACTTTTAGTGTTGTCATTTTCCACTTTGTGAGCAATGTTTTTAAAATTCTCACAGCTTTTTCCTGTATCTAGGCCTGAGAGAATAATAAATTATTTTTAAAAGATCAAAATCCCTATAAGACTGAGTACATTCTAAATCTGTAAATCTCTTAATTTATCCAGTGCAACATGCCTGGTATATCAAAGGCCATGGTAATTGCTGTGCTGTCTGTGGGAAAGTACATATGAAAGATATAAAAGATCATGTACTGCCAACAGAAATAAATGTGGCAGGTTTCCTCTCTTAGACTGTCAAAATTACCAAATGGCTGATGAATAATAAATCAATGTGCTCTAGTAATGTCAATAAACAAAATCAAATGTTAACTTTACACTTTACCTAAGATAACCATAAGATCTGTATAGTGTTCCAATAATCAATATACTGATACATCAAGGTAAGAAAGCATTTTATTTGTTTTATTATTACTGGAAAAATACTCTAAAAAGGAAGTTATGGTAAAAAAGCTAAAATGGATTAGCTGATTTTTAATACTAGTAGTCTGGTTACAGCAAGCAAAGTATTTTTAAGGTTGGCCTAAATATAAAAGAATATTAGGTTCTGAAATATAATGGAGGATTAAGGATATACATATATCAGGTGATTAATAAAAAACCCATCCCACTTTATGAACTTGTATAGTGACAAAAGTATGTAACAGAACATTAGCAAATTTTACAGAACCTTGTTATACCGGTAACAGTGTACTGGTATGTTGACAGTACAATTGTAAAGAACCAGGTTATACCGGTAATAGTGTACTGGTATATTGACAGTAAAACTGTACAGAAAAAAGTTTTACCAGCAATACTGTACTGGTATATTGACGGTAAAATTATACCGGTAATAGTGTACTGGTATATTGATGGTAAAACTGTACAGAACAAAGTTTTACCAGTGACAGTATACTGGTATGTTGACAGTAAAACTGTACATAACCAAATTTTACCGGTAATACTGTATTGGTATGTTGACTGTAAAACTGTACAGAACCAAGTTATACTAATAATAGTGTACTGGTATGTTGACGACAGTAAAACTGTATAGAACCAAGTCATACTGGTAATAGTGTAGTGGTATATTGATGGTAAAACTGTACAGAGCCAGGTTATACTGGTAATAGTGTACTGGTATATTGATTGTAAAACTGTACAGAGCCAGGTTATACTGATAATAGTGTAGTAGTATAATGACGGTAAAATTGTACAGAGCCAGGTAATACTGGTAATACTGTACTGGCATATTAATAGTACAATTGTACAGAGCCAGGTTATACTGGTAATAGTGCACTGGTATATTGACGGTAAAACTGTACAGAGCCAGGTTATACTAGTAATAGTGTACTGGTATATAACTGTAAAACTGTACAGAGCCAGGTTATACTGGTAACAGTGTAGTGATATATTGATGGTAACACTGTACAGAGCCAGGTTATACCGGTAATAGTGTACTTCTATATCGATATAAACAGTACAGAACCAATTTATACCGGTATATTGATGGTAAACCTGTACAGAACAAGGTTATACCAGTAATAGTGTACTTGTGGTAAAACTGTACAGAACCAGGTTATAATGTATATTGATGGTAAAACTGTACAGAAACCAGGTTATACCAGTAATACTGCATTGGTTTACTGATGGTAAAACTTTCATTTTTATTATATAGCTTATGTTTAACATAATGCATAATACAAAATCTAGATGCTAGAGTAGATTTTAAATGATATAGCATTTTGTTAAAATTAAATGTTGTATCATGCACAATTTTAACTGAGTATAATGAATGAAAATTTAAACACAAAGAGACAAAATAACAAAAAAAATTAAGATTTGTTTATTTTGCTAATTATCAATGTCCTGTTTGGAATACTTTTCCCGCTATATAACTATAAAAAATGGGACATGAATCACCTGATATACATAGAGAATATAATCCGAGCTTGTGTGTACCGGTAGTACTGATTTTATGAAACAAGTGTCAGGATTCTTGTATTGCCCGAGCGAAAGAGATGGTAATACATGAATCCTGATACAAGTTTCATAAAATCAGTACAATTCACAAGTGAGTGTAATAATTTCTTTATTATCCACATTATTCAAAATATTATGTTCATGGATTACAAGCTATGACCATGTCAAAACATTTCAAATGTAACTAAAATGAAATGATGAAACAACATCATTTTGATAAGTGTTTACACTTGGGAAGCCACATTAAGTTACGACATCACTTCACAAAATTACGTCATTTGTTGTACATGTGAAATCATTACGACACACATGGATCATACTGGTTATATTTCCCTGAATATCTTGAACTATGTGGATAATAAATAAATAAATAAATAAATAAATATATATAAGGGACATCTGTGACTGCAGCAAATACAGTTTTTCTGTTAGTGATGTCAGTTGTCAATTGTGTATTTATGGCAACCTAGATACCTGCAACATTTCATTACAACGATCCAGAGAAATAAATTTGTCTGAAGACGATGAGCTTTGCACTCCATCTTGTACGAAATCAGCCAGATTAAAAACCGGGATGCCCGAACTCTTATCATCAGTGCTAATGCGCTTAGTTCTGCGACTGCTTTTCCTTTTGACTTCCATTCGGCATGTTCTTCCTCGCTTTGAATAATGACGATACTGTGAGAGTGTCAGCTTGTTTGTACAATGTACTTTATCTGACTATCATCACCAAGAATCATTTTGTTTTTTCATTATTATCTTCCATATTGTTTTCAATATTGGACAATAATTATTGACACACACAGTACTGGTAACAAATAATTTTTACAAGAAAAAGTTTTGCCAAAAATACCAAAACAAAAATCATTCTTTTCTTTGAGGCAATATTATAATGTAACAATAAGAAAACAATTATCAATTTTTTTATATATATATACATGTATATATATATACTTAATTTTTTTATTTAGCAATTTGGTTTTGTTCCTTTTTTTTTAAATCTGAAATATTTGAAATGTTTTTATTTTAATGTTCAGTTTATTAGTTAATAGATATTTATGGTGAACATCTCTTAAAGATTAATTCACAGAACTTTTTTCTTTTCAAAATAATTTGCAAATGTATGTTTAACAAAACCAAGAGCATAGATTGGTTATAAAGTTGATCTTAGAGCATTTTAAATTACTCAGTCTTGAAGAGTATTTCGACATTGCTGAATGCTGTAGTTCACTTGTATGATTCTTGGTGACTACTTTGATTGTTTGCTGCAGTCACCTGTGACCCAATATCAATTCATCTTGCTTCAATCAAACAGCAAGTTTATATATTTTAAACATCTGGTTTTATTCTATAATAGCCAAAGTGAGATATAACAGCCATTTACCTGCCATTACCAATAAGAGATAGTTTTATTCAGTTAAGTTTTTTGACCAAATATGACCAGAAAACAAGAACTTAACCTAAAATCTGGATGTATAGCATCTCATATGAGCAAGTATATTTTGTGTTTAGTTCTGGCCAGGCATGGTGTGAATTTTGTTATGTCATAAATTCAAAATTGTAAAAATTACTACTTTTAAAATATTTGTATTTCACTTGCTGTGACTGCAGCAAAATGTGTAAAATTTCAATATTACATCTATTAAAATGAGACTGACATAAAATGATATAGCAATCTTTTGCTTCATATATGTTAAAAGTCCCATTTTAATAACAGCATGATTAATGTTTGTATCCCATAAGTCATGAAATATTAGTTCAATAAATTAGCAGATTTACAGTATTTTGTGATAAAATGTTGAAAGAAAATTCCATAATTATTATTTTTAGATCATTCATTCACTTTGGGTATAAATGGAAAGGCAACCAATATTTCATGATTTACAGTATTTTGTTCACATTTACTTAAGAAACATAATATAATATATAAATAAACGAAAGAAATGGCTGATACATAAAGGAAAAGATAGGTACTATATTAGCACCAACACTAATATATGCATGATCTGAAGAGCTCAGTCCTGGACAAGCTAACATGCAAAGCAGCCATGAGTCATCTCTCAGATGCTACCTCAGCATCTCACCTTCTTCCCCGGTGGGCCAGGGGCTCCAGGTGGACCCTGGATGAACCCAGCAGGAAAGTTTCCAATATGGTCAAACCCACCCCCAGATCTGCCCTTTGTCCCTCTTTTTCCCTGTAATACAACATGAAGCCTATGTAAAAGGCTGTGGATTATGGTTACAAATGGGAAATTCCAGAGTCTAGGTTAAAAAATAAAAAAAGAGAAGAGAGAGAAAAGAATTGATGACACCACACTAAGTATTCATATTGTGTAAGCCATGAACAGTCAGTGTCATATGGTATGAGAGACATATGGTATGAAAGATATTTTTAATGCTGGATCTTTCAATATGTAAGAAAAGTATTTTACATGCAAGAAAAATCTTGATTGTTGCACACACTCATGCCATATATGCAAATAAATTATCCCCTCAGCACCAAATCTTATGGTATATTTATGAAATGAATGTTTATTTTGCCAAAAGCAATGAAGGCACTATTTCGCAATGGTGGTCAAATTATTTTATATCAATAGATTTAAAAACAAAACAATATCCACCTTCACTGCTAACCTGTACATTTCCCTTGCACAAATAGTCCCCAAAAAGTATATTTTCACCATACATGTATATAAAATAGAGATGGGTGCTAGAAGAGCAGTGAAGAGGGGACAGATGGGGTCCTATAACATAAAATGCATGTTATCAACCTTTGTATTAAGACATAACTTTAAATCAGCCTTTTAAATACTGACTGGATATCAAATGATATTTATATTTCACCATCACCTTTGATGACTTTATAATTGCTAGATAATACAAAAACAATCACTGAAATACAATTTAAGATATAATACATACATACATAGATCTTGAATATATAATATTCAAATATACTAACTACTAAATCACACAAACATTGTTCATTCAAACATGAATTAGCATTTTAAGCAGCATTCTAAATGTTCAAACTAATAAAGCTGAAACAAATAAAAACAGTCAAAGGAAGTGTAAAAGCATCATTCAGAGATATTGAAGAAAGAATTTGAAAAACATTGCGTGCACAGTTCAACTTATACCAAATATTTACCATATATGATGCACTATAGTAAATGTTTTAAAAAGTTTAGTACCGTTCTTCATACAAAAAAACCTCCAATGTGAATTTGTATGTAGATCTCACTTTAGACAATGCATACTGAAAGAATTATGTGCTGCACAAATAGCACAAGTACAAAAATGCACATTATATCACATGTTAAAGAGAAAATACAAATGAAGAACATATTACAGGTTTACCAGTGCACATAATATACAGAGAGATGAAACTCTACAATAACATCAGCATTGATGAAATGATTGTGCACAAAACTGAAAGGTTGTACCTGTAGCTGTTTACTTTTGACCATATATCTTTATTTTAGTGATAATGTAGCAAAGTCATATTTTGTTTGATGTTTTAGATTTTTAGTGTACATGTTGTTGTTGTTGTTGTGTTTTTTTGGGGTGTGTGTCTGTTTTGGGGTGATGCTTTTTTCTTGTTTTTTTTTTTTTTTTAACTTTAGAAAATTAAGATGGACATTTAACAAAATTTTAATTTATTAAAAGTGCACAGGATGAAAATTGAAAACCACAACCTTTCAGTTTAGTGAATCAAACCTGCTTATAAAGGCAACCCAGGTATTTTAGTTCAGAAGCCTTTTAATAACAAATTAGATTGTTGTAACTATGCAAAAGTAAACTTTTTGAAGTGTTTTTGTATATGACTCTGATGCCTTTTATAGCAAGTTTGACAGAGTAAAGAAAGTGGACAGTTTGTGGGGTTGTTAATGCAGTATTTTGAATTCGTACCTTCACCTTGTCTCCAGGGTACAAGAGACTTTTACACTGTAGAAGAGCCATGCTTGAACTTGTAACTGATTCAGAGATGAAAATGTAATATGGGACCAAAACATATCTTGAAATGTTTCAAGTGTTTTAAAAAGTTATGATTTCCATCAATGAACAGGAATTGGTTCTTGTGTTGTACAAAATATTGAATCATATTGGAAAATCCTGTAGATTTCATATTTGCTGATTTTTAAAACATATTATGTTAACATCTTCTGATTCATTCATGTATTTATTCACATGCTTCCATACCACGAAGGTTTCAAGCATGTCTGTCCCGGGGTCGAGTTCTGGATAGCCAGAGGTCCACTCCGGGACAGAAAATTTAACGGGGCAATTTTGAATTTTACTCAAAAAGTTATATATAGGGGGACAAATTTAACTATATTTAAAAAAATAAATATTTGAAGGTGTAGTCCAAAAATTTATTTAAAAACTAAACATCTTCTGATGGTTCAACCACAGCTCTTCAGAACACAAACCCTGGCCTTAGATAGAAAGACCCCCATAAACGTACTATGAAAAACAATAGATGCCATCCAGCAGAGAAGCAGTTCCACAGAGATACAATACAGCAGAATATATATAATACAATATGTGACGTCATGCATGACACAAAACTGGTACATGCAAGGACTCACATTTAGCCCCTGTCTGCCTGGAGGCCCCAAGGACCCTTTAGGTCCTGGTGGACCAAGTGGGCCAGGTTTGCCATTGTACTTGGTTAAGCCTGGTTTGCCAGTGTCACCCTTGTCCCCTTTGGCCCCCAGACGACCTGGCATGCCAGGGGCCCCTATTTCTCCTTTCTGTCCAGGGACCTGTTAGTTTAGTGCAAAGCATCAGTTGTGACACAGAAATATTCGGAAAGCCAAAAGGTGCGAAATTAAAAGCATAAAATTTAAAGCCTAATTCCCATATCCAAAGCACTAGTTGATCAAATATAGCAAGCAGACCTGTGAATTTGTAGCAGTTACAAACAGTTTAAGTTTAACACTACTGATAATTATTTTCATGTGTTTTGGATTCACTGCAAGTTTTTATTTTTTCACTTGGCAAGGAATTTTTATTCCAGATGTATATATTACGTAAAGTAAAGTAAAGTAAAGTAAAGTAAAGTAAAGTAAAGTAAAGTAAAGTAAAGTAAGATAATAATATGCAAATAATGTTGGGTATTTTGTTGTTAAAATTCTTAATTTAACAAGCATAATTATAGAACATCAGCTTTTATTCCTTTAAAAATGTAAGAAAAATATAAAATGTTTTAATAAATGTGTTAAAAATATTACACTATTAACCGGTAGTTTATGTTAAGCAGTTGTTTTATCTAATTAATTACAGGTACAAGAAGTTATAATTATAAGAAAAGAAAAGAAATCAATCACAGATCTGCCTGCATTAGAATAAAAGATGGCTACCACAAATTAATGCTTGGATCACGATTATCAACAACACACACAATCATACATCCATTGCAGCTCACAATACATTATACATATTAACAGTTAAGTTGCATTGTTTCCTTTAATAAATACATTATAATATATAAAAACAGCTGTAATTTAATTTATTTAAAATATATATATATATCTGAAGAAATGCATTATAACAATAAAATAATGAAGTTATTGATGTAAAAACAAAATAGCTATATTGCTATTCTAAAAATACAAGGATAAGTACTAGGTAATTTTGTTATGTACATGTATATTTATTGACTTTTTACTTCATTAAGCGGGAACATTAGTATTTTTAAAATTGATGTTTTTCATTTCTAAAGTTACAACTAATCCTTTTCAGAAAACAGGTATAATTTTAAAATGGCAATAAAACATTTTGATAGTTACTACAAAATCTGTATACAATATACTATAAAATATAATTAATACATGTAATAATTTTTTTTTTTTAATTCACAAATATTTATATTAACATATGAAAAAATGCATGCAAAATGTATTTAAAATAATATTCATAGAAATTGCACTTAATATATACTTACTGATTCTCCTGGTAAACCATCCTTTCCTGGTCTCCCCTAGAAATAAATTTCCCTCATTAACACTTAGTTAAATTCCATGGATTAATAAATAATTAAAAATAAAACATGTCAGGACTTAAGCTAACCAGCAACCTATATACCGGTAATAAAAATATGGCATTTTTTAAACTGAATTTAACCATTTTTATAACCATTTTAATAATATTTTACATTTATAGAAGGAAGAACAAAACTTTTTCAAAATTTTGAATGGTGCTAAGTTATTCATACTGCAGGACTTAAACTTAAGAAGTTGTCTTCCACAGCAATTGTGTAAAGAACTGCCATGAGTGAAACTGCTCACCAATGATAATTATGAGCTGGAGATTATGGCAGTTTTTAAAAAAGTGATATTTGTAGCACATAAAAATTACTGAAAGTTGTATGTAGACTTATTTCAAATGTGCAAATGTTAAATATTGGCAGATAATGTACACCAGGTGTATACATTTTGCCAATGTCGAGGAACATCTAATCTAAAGTGATGTTTTCTACCTACAACATTTATATCTCAATGATGGCAATTGCTGGCGGTGCTGTTGTTAAGTTAGAGCCCTGATATTGTAGTGTGTAAAGAAGTGTAAATTATATTCAAAATACTTCAAATTAGAAAATAAATACTTAAATAAAATAAATAGAAATAGTAAAACAAATGTATATAAAATTAAATGTATAGACAAAACCTTTACTTAGAATTATTTAATTTTTAAACTGGATTAAAAAAACAACATGATAACAAAACAAATAAATATATATACTTACTGGTGGTCCCAAAGGACCTTGAGGACCCTGAAAAATAATATGAAAGCTTTAGAAAAATATATGAACATGAATTTAATTCTAAGTAGTACACAAAAACAATCAAAAGTATATATGAAAATTTCAAATAAAAGCAAGTTAAAAGCATAATTATCCAATTAGAGACAACTGTTAGATACAAAAGTTTAACAATGTTATTAATAAAAGCTTAATTTTAATCCACATAAAAACAATAATATTTATTTATGAAGTTTCAAATAAAGTCAGTAAAAATCATGATGATCAGTCGGAGACCATTGTTAGATCGAAGAGTTTTTAAAAATCTTATCAAAAAGAATATAATGCTAACCCTGTACTTCTCGAAAAATATCTATGAAATGAAATATTCATTTAGATATACTACATAAATTACAAAAATTCTTGAGTGGAAATGAAAAAAATAAGAAGAAACTAAGAAAGTCATCCACTTACTGGATTTCCTGGAGGTCCTGCCACGCCGTCAAATCCGGGTAAGCCTGGAGGTCCTGGTGGACCGGATGGTCCTGCAGGACCTTTCTCTCCTGGTTCACCCTAAACACATTCAACAACACAGAATTAAAATATAATTTTACACCCATCAACTAGTGGTATATCATGGTTTACCCTAAACACAATCAAACAACAGACAATTAAAATACCATATTACACCCATCAACTAATGGTATATCATGGTACACCCTAAACACAATTAAACAACAGACAATTAAAATACGATATTACACCCATCAACTAGTGGTATATCATGGTTTACCCTAACACAATCAAACCACAGACAATTAAAATACCATATTACACCCATCAACTAGTGGTATATCATGGTTTACCCTAACACAATCAAACCACAGACAATTAAAATACCATATTACAACCATCAACTAGTGGTATATCATGGTTCACCCTAAAAACATTCAATAACAAAAGATTAAAATAGTCCAACCTGGTTAACAGTACCATAACCAACCATCAACTGTCTACTGGTTCACCCTAAACACATTCAAACAGAGAATTAAAATAGTCCAGCCTGGTTTAAATACTATAATAAACAATCAATACCTGGATGCCAAGAACTTTAAATCACTAAATTTCAAAAATAGATAATGATTCACATGCTTCTTCATTTATTTTTTGTTTTAAAGTGTTTTCTAATTCAGTTTTGCTAAGATTAAATAGTTTTCTCTCTCACTTTTTGAAGAGACAAAACATATTCATTTCTTATGTTATGCAACATTTACATGCAATGAAATTTACATGTTATTGCAAAATACAATTGTAAACATTCAAAACATGCTTCATCAGTGATGTGGAGCAAGGGATAAAACAATTCCTCTCCATGGATCCATAGGGTTATTTCGATCATAACTGGTACATCAAAGTCTACAATAATGCACACTCTCACAATCAGGGATGTCATATGTCATGGTCTTAGATTTACCAGTCTAAGAGAACTGTTCACATAAAAATGCAAGTACTACATTTACTTTCTTATTTTATGTCTTATAAAATCAAAAACAAATCATGCAAAAACTGATTACAATCAAAAACATGCAATGCAGATAACTTTTAAATAGGTGAATTCAATAATAATCTTCTGAATTATATATAAAATCAAACGTGTAAATTGGCAGGATTTGGACTCAAACAGAAATCCATGGCATTTGAATGAATGTCTAATAAATCAAAGTAAAAACTAGTACTGTCCAATTTTCAATTCAGTACATTCAGCTGACTGATTACATTACATTCATTTCTTATTTACTTTTGATTTCTAATTATTTAGTTGTTCCCTTTTTCACCAAGTTTATTTGCAAGGATAAAAATTAATTTTGATTATTGAGAAGCAATTATTTGTCAAGTTTGAATCTGGAAGACAATATATTAGAAACAGTCCTAGAAATTAGTCTCAAAATGGGACTCCTTATTCGATAATATAATACAACTTTTTTAATAATGTGAAAGGCTTGAGATAAGCACAGATAAAAACCTATTTTTTATTATCACTCTATAAAATAAGATGGGAAGAAAAAGCTGCTTGTGAAACCAATGAGAAGAAAGTATATTGTGTATTTTGAGAGGCATTTGCTGCCTGTCCTCAATCAATTTCAAGCCTCGATTTGTATTACATAAAAATGTAATTATCCTAACTGTTCATCTTTTTAAAAACAAATATCTATGCAGTTATTTATGATAACCCCAGAAAATATTTTAACACCATTTCTTGGACTTGAGTGCAACTGTCATTTTTTTATTACCTTTAACATTATGACAGTTGATTCACAGTTTGAATGACCTTTAGCTTTATATAGTTGATTCTCAGTTTGAATTACATTTACCTTTATAACAGTTACAGGTTCCAAATTTGAATTACCTTTAACTTTAAACAGATGGCTGCAAGTTAGTATTACCTTTAATTTTATAACAGTTGGCTCTCATTTTGAATTGCCGTTAGTAACTTTATACAGATGGTTCCCAGTTTGAATTACCTTCAGTTTTATAACAGTTGGTTCCCAATCTTCCAGCTTAAGAGGTCCGGGCAGACCTGGAGGTCCTCTGTCACCCTAAACATACAGCATGCACATTACAGCAAGACAGCACAACAAAACAGATTATCAACAGCACGACAGCATGCCACTGATATCATATTTAAACATTAACTGCATTCTTCAACATAGTCAGCATGCCACTAACATTATACATAAGCATGCCATTGCATTGACAGCATGCTATGTTAGCAGGCACAGACCTACCCTAAAATAACAATGGAGGTAGTAAAAAACCCAGAAGGTAGTACTGAAGAATCTTCTTCAGCCAAAAAAAAGACACTTATAAACTGACAAGAATTCTGTGGAATTAAATGTCTTATTTACCACAGACATTTCTGGTACACTTTGATGATCAGCCATAGGTGCAACCATAAACCAAGTTTAATTGACTTAGGACATATAGTTTGTGAGAAACACATATAAATGTTGCAGTCGGAAAAGAGTAATTCCTACATCTTGCCATTTTACTTCATAAAGATGAGACATACAGCATAATGTTTTATGTTTTCCTGCATCACACACCCACCCAAGTCCAATTATTATATCAGTTATGGCCCTGCTGATGTGGGGTGAAAAATTACCAAGATCTATCAACAATTCATGCAAATTTTGTTACATGCAGAACATCTGAAACCAAAACAAACAGCATTAATAAAATAATTGGATGCCCAAAACTCAAAAGCAAATGTGAATCTTTCTCTAATTCATGCAATCAAACAATTTCATTTCAGAATCTACTGGTAGATTAAAAAGTAACATCAGATTTGCAGTTGATTGATTGAAACATATTTTATTGCGTTTCAAAAAACAAATGGATAAGACACAAGTTATACAACTTAAAGTCATTCTTTGTAGTTAACAAAGTATATAGACAGCATAAGTTTGCCACAGATACTTATAAAATATTCTGTTACATGTACATTCCTGAATGTTTTATGGACATGGTCAGTAATGGTTGGAAAGTTTCTGGCCCCTACATACAGTCAAACCTGTCCTAGCGGCCACCTGTATTCAGCGGTCACCTGCCGTAAATGCACCTGTAATAAGCGGTTACCTGTCTAACGCGGCCAGCGGCCACCCAAATCAGATCCCAAATCGCTAAAATACCTGTATTAAGCGGCCACAGTAAATGTTTACTATTATATAACAGGGATACTTAACAACAGCGATAAGGCCCAGCAACAAACTGATCTTCACACTTTCAGGTATACTAGTACCCATTCAGTCCAATATCTCCACTGTGTATCAATTAAAAAAGTATGGCTATGGAGTACTGGTACATCTGGGCAGGCTACGCTTGGCATTTGACGGTTCACTTACTATGACAATACCCCGCATGAAGTAGGAATTAAATAATTAAACGGAAATAAAATAAACTTGGTGAGAACGGTTAATTTAATACATTCCAGTTGCAGTTTTTCCAAAAGAAGACATGTCCAAAATTTATTTATAGTAAACTGTGAAGCACGCTTCCTTTAATTACCTGTACAGACAGTAAAACAAAAAAATGTTTCAAAGACGATATGCAGCAACCTGTAATCAGTGGCTATCTGTCTTAAGCGGCCACTTTTATTTACTCCCTTGTGTGACCGCTTGAGACAGGTTTGACTGTATAGGGAATTAGTGTGGGGGTTGCTTCCAACACCTCGTTTAGTAAAGTGACATCTCATATGCCTTAATGATACTTATAAACTGTTGATTTGGTCAGTTGCAGGCAAAAACGTATCATAGATTAGAATTTAGACAAAGCATGAATTCAAACTCTAAATGTTTAATGTTATATTAACTCACATGAAACAATAACATTGTGTGATTGTCTTATTAGAGAAAAAATCACTATCACAGCAGCTAGATGAACATCCATGCAGACAATGCTGAAAACAAACCTTTATAGTTATAACTTCATAATCAGAACCCTGAAAGAGGCAAAATCCTTTAATTAAAAATTCTTAATATTTTGTTTTGCTTTACTGTTAGTATACAATAATATCATAGAATTTAGTTTTGTATATAATGAATAACCTTGTAAGAAAAAAACCTTTTAAATTAAATAATATTTTAAATTTGTTTTGCTTTAGTATTAGTACTGGCAGTATGTTAGAATTTAATGCTAAATATTGTGCAGAATTTTTAAAAGGCATGGTGGTATACCATTTTATAAAAAAAAAACATTTATATTTAAATTTAATTTAATGTTTGAGATGATAAATTTATTATTCAGCAATTTAAAAAAAAACACTATAATTTTTTTTAAATTTCTTATTAATTAAGTACTTTTAAATTATTAATTTTAAAATTAACTCAATAAAACATTTAAAGAAATAGATGCAAACAATAAGAGATTTTTTAAAAGTGAATATGAATTTATATCCACTTTTTAATAAGGCCACTGGTACCTTTAGTGATATAATTTCACCATCTCGTATAGATCTTTTTAAACCCTGGAAACAAACAAATTGTGTAGTTAACAAAATATATGAAAATAATTCATATATCACACAAACATGAATGAAAATCCAAATGAAATTTATGAGCTACAAAATTAAAGGGCATACATGTATGTCATAGTTGCATAATGATAGCTTTCCGTCCCAGACCCAGTCACTGGCAATGTCAGAGATTGTGCCCGGGAGAAATGTGCTTGAACCATAATTGGATATAGGCACGTTAATAGGTTATCCATCCATCTGTCAAAAGTATTTAGTTTTTTTGTTTAAAATGTAAAAGTTAAATTTTCAACTACTTTCCCTTAAAATTTTACAACCATTTAGAAGTAGAAAAGTCTATAATGACAAGTTAAACACAAAGATTCAAAGATTTTATGCAGCAATGAACAATTTGTAGATTTATGTATCACAAATAAATGTTAAAATGGCAAAATATAGCAGCTGCAGCTGTAATAATGGGCCCTATAGCTTGCTTTGCAATTGACAGCCTCTAAAACAGCATGTTAAATAACTGACCAATTTAATAAAACCAACCCGCATTGATAGTGTCATGGTTAAGCAATTGGACATAAAAATGATAGGTACAGGGTTCGCAGCCCAGTACTGGCTCCCACGACTCAGTGGGTAGGGGTAAGACCACTAACAACTAACCCACAGTCCTGAACAGAAAGCTGAGAGGTGTGTGTGTGCCAAGAACAACGTGCTTTAACCTTAATTGGATATAAGCATGAAAATAAATTAAAATGAAAATTAAAATAAAATCAGTTTTAAAAATAGCTTCAGTATACCTTTGTTCCAGGTAGACCATCAAAGCCTGCTAAGCCTGGATCACCTTTCACTCCTTTCTCTCCTGAATCACCCTGTAAACAACAAACAGTAAATCAAACATTGATTTCATTTCAGTACACTTTAAAAAAATTTTTTAGCTATAATATAACTATATATGAATCATGTACCGGGTAATATCTTTTTTTTACACACCCATTGGAGAAAATATTGTGATTTGTGATATCTCATGGTGATATTATCCAATATACTTTGGAGAATTATTAAATATAGTAGATTGACTACTCCATGGTGAAGACCTACATGTCAAACTGATTACTATCTGTGACATGGAAGTTAACTGTCCATGTGTAAATACAAAAATACATTTTAATTGGAAAGACATTTAAATTTCTTTTAAAATCTGTTTTTAGGGTATGCAAAAAAAAGAAGAAGAAAAAGGATGTCAAACTCATAAACTATAGTAGTACCCAACCTTTTATTTTGCAACTCTAAAACTTAAAAGTATACCACAATTAATCACTAATGTAATTTTGTTTTAAATTAAAGTATTCTTATTGTCACCTTTTCACCTCTGTCTCCCTTTTGTCCTGGCATACCCTGCAACAAGAAAACATTGTAAAGAAATGGACAACCAATATGTATATAGAATAAATGAATCAGCATTAGCATAGTCTTAAAACATGTACTTGATACATTCATTTTGCATCTCGTATGACTAAGAGAAAGACAGTGTATTAATTTATTTATTTTGTTGTAATGTGCAACCTGAAACCAAGATAACTTGAATGCTTTTTCAAACAGAAGTATATTGTGAGCAATAAGCATATATAAATAACCTAATACTATACTCAACAACGAAAGTTTAGCAAATATCTTTTATGATGTCTACATTTTCCATGGTTGAATAAACTTAAAAGAAAACCAGGTCCTCCTGTTGTGTTAAGGCAAAGATTGATTAGTTTATTTTGTTTGTAAATTGTAAGCATTTGAGATGTGAATACTAATTAATAAAAATATGTTAATTTATAAATGTTATGCCATTTCTTTTAACGAGCTAAACTTTCGTTGTTGAGTATATTATTCTTTCAAATTATATACGTAAAGAACTTAAATAAAATCAAATAAAAACTTACTGGTAAACCACTTTTACCAGGTGGACCAATTGGACCCTGAAATAAAATATTCAAATACTATTATACATAAAGTGTTTATAATACAATTTATCAGCCATTGATTGGTGTGAATGGTAATATTAAAAAATGTGCCTTAGCAAAACAAATTTTGGAAAACACAATTTTGTTTCAATAAGTTATGGCTATTTGTATTTGTAGTCTAATATATCATTATATGGTTGTGTTTTACACCTGGTCTAAAGTAATGAAGCAAAGCTACCAACATATAGCCTGCTCCTGTCGAAAAGCAAAAAGGGGTCTTTTACAGACACTTTTTCATAAACAGTTTTAAAAGTTTGTTTTGTTTAATGACATCACTTGAGCACATTGATTTATTAATCATCAGCTAACATTTAGTAATTTTGACATATATAGTCTTAGAGAAAAAAATCCACTAAATGTTCCATTAATAGCAAGGGATCTTTTATATGTACCGTCCCACACAGGATAGCACATACCACAGCCTTTGATATACCAATTGTGGTACACTGGCTGGAATGAGAAATAGCCTAATGGGCTGAAAAAAAACCAGAGATCAATCCTGGACTTACAATGCATCAGGCCATCACTTTACTGCTGGTATATGTCCCCCCTCCCCCAACCACTTTCTCATAAACAAGACAGTACATACCCCCAGGGCCATGACTTTGATAAACCAGGATGGTGCAATGACTGTGATGGGAATAACTCCCAGACCATTGGAGTCAACCAGTCAAATCTGGCAAGTGCTCTATAAGACTGAGCCACTTTTTACCTCCCTCATTCCCACCACCGTGGTGTTAAGCCATCGGCTGGTAGGTACTGGGTTCACAGCTAGACAGGGCGAGATTTAACAACTCACCACTAAAAACGAATCCAGTCCTGGACAGACCACTCACATACATGTAGCTGAGGTGTGTGTGCCCATAATAGTGTGCTTGAACCATGATTGGATATAAGTCCAATATATTTTTCGTGCTTATATACTACTAGAGTTTCGAGCATAATTGGATATAAGGATAAAAATAAGTATAAATGAATGAACCTCCATTTTTCTTACAAATAAACATCTACATCCATTCACAATAAGTTCCAGCTGCATTGGAAGAGACATGGACTGGTACCAGTGCTAATTATTTTAATGCTGGCTTTGACACTGGCAAAACTAAATGCTAATTCCTGTGAAGCCACATTTATGTATATCCTGTGTCCAAGACATATTGATAGATATTTTTTATTTTATACTGCATTACTTTAAAACAAAATTATTAATGAAACGAATCATGTTTTTGTTTTTTGTTTAAGTCTGTTTTCTAACAATAAAACAACATGTTTTGTTCTTTTCGACTTCCAAATGAGGTCTATGTATTCCACAAAACTTTTTAAAATGTTATATATGTACATGGTTAAACCTGCCTTAAAAGCAGTTTAAAATATACACTTTTCACACACATTTCATATTTTAATATATACGGTAACAGGAATGAGTACAAAACCTGCTATAAACTTTATACTACAACTTTTCACAATAAACATACTTACTCTTTGATGAGATAACATGAAGATATAAAATGGATGCCTTCCAAAGCAGCGATGGAAGTCAAGAACAGAATATAAATTTATATCATAATGCACAAGGTAAATGAATACAGTATTAAATGCTGTGTGTTCTATATGGTGTAGCAAAATAGTACAGTTCAGGATACAAGCATGCTGCAAGCACAAGTTATTATAAAAACATGCAAAGTCAGTAAACAATTGCTTTTTCTTCATTAAAGTGCTTCCAATAACCACTGTTTTCCAAAACACTGTTCAATACATGTGGACTGAACAGGAAATACAGAACTAGAAACAAGGCATAAAGATTCTGGTTATTTATTAAATTAATTTTAAAATCTCAAAGAAAAAATATTTATTGCAAAATCTAAACAAATAATGTTCACCTTTTTCTTGTTAATATGCTAAAATCAAATTAAAATCCATTACATTTCATAATGAAATGAGAAAAATAACACGTTTTGATATGCTAAAATCATAATTTCATATAAAATGAAAAAGGTGTTAATTTCATGTTACACCAGATGAAATTTATCAATCAAAAATGGTTAATAAATCTAAATGCCTTTGATTTTGTCTTAAATACTGACTAGACAACGAAGTGAAACAAATAACACAAATAACACAGAAAGATACATATAGGTAGTTGTAAAGTATTCATTATAAAGAACACAAGTAAATTTGTAGCATTCAATAAACATTCCTGGATACCTAAAATGCAACAGTGAGAAACAGCTTAGTTATATAATAAATTATAATAGGTTATATGAGATAGATGTATGTACATTATAAACATGTTTGAAATGTTCAGTGATACCTCGTATGGCACAGCAACTGAGAATTATTTAACACAAACAGATGCAATATAATGCACAATATAAACATCTTTAAGTTTGCGTGATGCTCATATGACAATCATTTGACACAAAGTGATGCATTTTCAGTTCATCCTTTAAAAACATATTTATTTATAATACAAGGCTTTCAGACCAGATAAAAGATATGTAGTACATGTATCATACAAAATATCCATCTCACAATGAAAATGCACTTGTAATTATATTTTTAAATAACAATGGGTAATATCTGATACTGAGACTGATGAAAACAAAACTATATTGTATATCATAGTCTTATTTTTCATGTTTTGTACCAGCTATAACAATATACAAGGTAATATGATAAGAAATAAAATTTGGAAACAGTACATAGATAGTTCAGGTGAAGAGTAAAGAATTTCCCTTGATCAGACAATAACCTCTTATGTTGACAAAAATTAATTTGTTTTACTTCTTATATTTGTTTAGCTATTCTTTTCTCTATTTTCTAAAACAACCCATAAATGATAAAGGATTATGTAATCATTTTACATCATTTAAACTTTTACAATTATTATGTCAGAACTAACTGTTAAATAAACAAAATATGCTCTTTTGTGACCTTTTATACATGTTTTACTTCCTACCTATTTATATCGATAAATTATTGTTATTATGATAGTTTGCATATATTACCGTATTTTCCGGAGTATAAGCCGCTACGTTTTTTTTTTTCATATCGGAGGGGGCGGTTTATATAACAGTGCGGTTTATATATGAATTTTATTTTCAGTTTCTAATAATGTATAAGTCGCTTCTGTAAGCATGGCGTTTTATTGCATTTAGAAACTTTATTGCATTTAGAAAATACGGTACTTCAACTACATGTATAAAGCCACTTTCCAAATTACAAACACAAATATTTCCTATTTAAATCATACTATTTATAGATTTATAAAAATATATGGTAAAAATAAGATTAATTTAATAAATACAAATAAATAAAACTTGGCTAAGGATATACATGTAATTACATGTGTATATTTATACATATGTTTTAATTTTATATTGCTGGAGCATGTTCAATACAAAATTTATGTTGGATTCTTCAGCACTAAATATATTATTTGAAATAATGTATATGGATGCATATACATTTGCTAATTTCATTGAGGCATGCCAAATGCACTTCCTGAACTGATTTTCATTGCTAGACTGAGAGAACAAAGGGAAATGGAGACTATATAAAATAAAAACAGTGTTATGACAAAAGGACAGATGTTTTTCTGATCTCTTTATTTACACACCGGAAAGCCTGCATATCCCCGTGGACCTTGTGGGCCCTGGAAGAAAGAAGAAATTCTAAATTTAAATATAAAATAAGGTAACTGAACTGGGATAAAAATATATTTTAAATGGATATCTACGGTAATAGGTGTTCTACAAGAATTGTTTTCTGCCATAATAATATCAACCAAAAAAAACCCTTGGATTTGTTCATAACTGTATTTCTTTCCTGAAAAAGTGAAAAAGATAATTTGACAAAGTTAAAATTTTAAAATATACATTAGGTAAGATAAAAAAAAGTATTCCTGTTTTGAGGGACCATTCATAATGTAAATATTTCTTCTTATAAAACCATAAAATAAGTTAAAATGGAAAAGTAGAGGTCACATTTCAGTTTACTCATTTCTGATAATTTGTGATCGAGTGGCATTGTTAAATAAAACAAACTTCTTTTTTCTTCTCATAATTTGATAATGATGATATGTCAAACCTTATAGCAAAAGATAAAAATAATTCAGGAAGACTAATAAAATATTTTGTTGCTTCTTAATTAATTTGTTTTAATTAATACTTATGCAAATATGTAACAAACTTGCTACAAAGCCAAGATAAACAACCTTCAGTCAAGAGTTACAGACATCAACACACTTGAGTCTTCTAGAACAAAGTCAGTTGTTTAATTTCATTTTTTTTCTTTTCTTTCACCAGACAGAGAGCCACACAGACACTGAACTTGTGCCCAAGACGTAAGAGAAATCCATCAAAAACAAGCCTAGAATGGTTGTGTAATCAGTGATCAATCATGTTTTGACTTGGTGTAAACACCTGTAGATTGAAACATACTGTACTCTGGTGGTGTACTACACACTGCTGAACTCGGGAGAAATGTAGGACAAGATGGGGTTAATGTTGTAAAATAACAGTGATATCCCTTTAAAAAATAATTTCTTGACTCAACCTTCCATTTTTCTTTTTTATTGTCTTTAAACAGTTGGTATATAAAACAGTTTTAAGTTTGTTTTGTTTAATGACACCACTAGACCACATTGATTTATTAATCATCGCCTATAGCATGTCAAACCTTTAGTAATTTTGACAAAGTCTTAGAAAGGATTTTTCCTTTAGTAGCAAGAGATTTTTTTATATGTACCATCTCACAGACAGGATAGCACATACCTTTGATATACCAGTCGTGGTGCATTGGCTAGAGCAAGAAATAGCCCAATGGGCCCACCAACTAAACTGAATGCACATCAAGCGAGCACTTTATCACTGGGCTACATCCCACCTTACAGTTCGTATAAAGACACATTTCGTTATTTTCATTACTTTTCTTTTCTTGTTGAAATTAAATTTTTTAATTAGAAAAGAAAACAAAATTTAGTCTTTTCAGATGGAACAATGTGTGTGTGTCTATTTGGCTATTTGGTCAAAGTAAATATTTTCTAAAGTTAGTTCAGTGGCACTAGTAAATATTTTAAAGGCCACTACTTCCATTCCTTATCAACATCCCCCACCCTAAAAAAAACTCTTAAAAAAAACCCAAACATTCAAATGTTATTTTATATTTCTTTAATTCAAGAAATTTTGTAAAAGAAAATTATTGCTTGAAAATAAAATAAAATATACAAAATAAAAATAAAATATGAAAAGACTTAATTGTTACCTTTTGTGGTATGTATGAGCAATATCCACTGATTCCTGTAAACACATTTAATACAACAACAAACAAAACAAAGATTTTAAATCTTCATAAGACGAATACCATCTTTGCACATTTTGGAAGCACTTTAATAACAAGCATATTTTCCAAATTATTAGATCTAAAAAGATATCCAAGCCAAACACACTGTTATTATTTTAGTGCAATGTTTAAGTTATTAATAAATTAGAATTATAATAATTGATGTTATATTAAGATAGCAACCACCAATAAAAGCAACAACCACATCGAAGTCCATGCTTATAACACATGAGTCAGAATTCAAGACTCAAATTTATAAGCTGGACTTCCGATTTCATAAAATAAACACTTTAGAAGTATCAGTACACCAACACAAAAGTCAAGCAAAGATAAAAATGCCTTGTTGTAAAATCAGTATTCATATAAAATAAATTTTATCACCTGATGTATATCATATTGACCTTTTTAGACAATGACTTTCATAGTCATTATGTATTTTATTTCTGCTAACCAAATACTTAAGTTTTGTTTTCACTGCAAAGTTCATAGACTCATTCATTTATTCAAAAGACTAAGCTGGTCATCATACAATGTTTTATCACAGATTGTTTTTTTATTTACTAAATATGGGAGATAATTATTTCTGGGCTATGTGACAATTCTGTGTCAAAGTCCCCATTATTTTAAGCTAAATCTAAGTGAGGTGGGTTAAAATGTCTTACTTTTGGGATGATTTCACATCAAATTATCCTACTTATCACTTTTTTTCTTTCACTTCAATTATTTAGCTCTCCCCCCCCCCACCATAATACAAAATAAAAGTAGAAGAAAAAAAATCAATCCTGAATTGGCAGTTTTCCAGAATTTGTACCAAGGATAACAATTTTGGATATGAGCATATTAGTTCTTTCCTGGCATAATAGGATTTTTATATTATTTGTTTTATTAAACTGCAACCTCAATATAATACATGTATTACTAAATTTATGTAACATACTGCAACAAGGCATATTTTCCCTTCACCATGGTTAATGAAATAAAATGTATATATATTTGATACAATAAAAATGTTTTGTGACAGTATTAACTATGATATATGTGTGTTATATGGAATAAAGTATTAAATTGTACCGGAAAACCATTTTCTCCTTTTGGACCCTGCAATAAAAGAAGCCTGCATTTCTATCTGTCTTTACCATATCTCTATGTCTATGTGACAGTAACCGCATAGATTAGAATACAAAAACTATAAAATCCTAAAGTGAAAGAATGCCCAAAACATAAAACAATCAGTTTAAATTTCATCTCTGTATAAACACTGAAATCTAACTCTAGTCATAACAAATAAATAAAAATAATAATAAAGAAAATAATGTTTTTAAATAATTACCACAACAAGATTTGTTCATAATTGTTTGCTTTTTTAAGAAATTTGTTTTTAAATTGAATTAAAATCTGATTAAAGAATACCCAATCAATGTTCATTTGTATTTTATGTGAAATGTAGAAATATTTCTTACCATATATTTCTTTATTTATAATTATTGCTACTAATACAACCAAACTGAATTCATTTTGTATGTTTTTGGGTTTTTTTAATAATGTAATTAATTAATAAAATCTAATTTTGTTTATATGGTTTTAAAATACTGTTTTACTTTAGGTATTAATTTTTTTATTAATTCCGTTATTAATAAGACTATTTCAAGTAATATGTCATTTTAAACAAGAAAAACGTAAATTCCCCCCTAACCTGAAATATAAATTAGAAGTGGGTTTAATTTATAGAAAGAAAGGTTTTAATTGCCAAACCAATCAAAGGTTAATGCATCTTTCAGTTTTCTCACTTAAAGCAGACAGGAAGCCACGTTGGTTCACTGGGTATACGGAGGAGGAAATCTATTCTAACAACAAGAATGTCAATAACAAATTCTATTAAATACAAAAGCAAACAACATATAAAGCAAATTAATTTTAACATATTCTGTCATTCACACACTAAAATATTAACTCACTTAATTGATAACAGATTTTAAAGCAGTTTATGGGGGATGGGCGTGGGAGATATGCATGTTTTAGTTCATACCTGAACTAGTGGAACTTACGGAATTTAAAAAACCCAGCTTATTCAATCTTTAAATGAGGAATATTATCTGTATGAAATATGATAAGTGAGACTGAAAAAGTGTTAAAATTCTAAATATTTTAAATGTTACCATGGGACCACGTTGTCCGTGAATTCCTTTTTCTCCGGGTAAACCAGGCATTCCTGGATTTCCTGAAAATACACAATAATAAAGAAATGAGTTAATTAACTAGTTGAATTTTTTTTTTTTTTTAAATAAACAGAAACAAAAGGAAACAACAGGATATGGTATAAAACAAAATTAAACAAGACAAAATGAAATTATTTAAAAAAAATTAATGAATGAAAGAAAGAAGTAGTTAAAGTTTGTTTTGTTTAACAATATCACCAGAGACTTTGACCTGTTTTGGAACAATAAAAAAAACCCACAGTCAGCTGAATGGATCCATTGAGATGATTCGATCCTGCAATGCAAGCACCTCAGGCAAGTACTCAACTGAAAGAAATTTAGTTTTGTTCCAAAGACAACTGATGTCTAAAAAATTTACTCCACAGTAACATTATTCAAATACATGTACATATGAAAGGGTGACATTAAATTAAAGGGACATTCCTGAGTTTAATGCAATGTTTAAGATGTTATCAACTAAAACACTTTTTAACGATTGTAATTACATATCAAATATATTTTTCTAAATAAAATGTTATTGGCTGTATATTAAACATGCTTCTAATTGTTCTAATATTTGTACATGTATTAGGTTAAATTTCATTTTATTTTCTAAAATAAAAAATTTTTGTATGTATGAAATTATTTGAAGACCAGTTTGGACTTCTTACAAATATTAAGATGACCAGAAACACATTGATATGCTAAACAAGAAAATATATTTAATATGTAAGTTTAATCATAGAAATATTTTATTAGTCAAACATCTCACAATGCAGTACACTCAGGAATGTCCCTTTAAGCAAGATTTGTGAGGAATACTTTAATAGATGTAACTATACATCGTGTTTATCATAGGCAACATTCTCATGGGGCTAACACATTGTTTTTTTAATGAAAAAAACATATATGGCATCGGGCATATATGGTCACAGACTACACATGTAATGAGAAAGAAAACCTGCTATCATACATGATAGTACATATCACAGAATTTGTTGTACCAGTTAGGGAACACTGTCTGGAATGAGAAATAGCCAAAATGCACTCACTATACAGCAGGAAACAATCTTAAATTGATTGTGCATCATTCAAGTGCATCACCACTGAAGTACATTCTGCCCCTGATAAGTATTTCCATTAATCATACTGCACTTGATGTTTGTTTGAGATCTGTGTTTTGTTTGTCAATAAGTTAGAAAATTCACCACACTAGTGCATTTGTCTGATGATACAATCAGTGCTTCACAATTGGTATATCAAAGGCTGTGATATGTGCCATTCTGTTTGTAGGAAAGTGAATATAAAAGATTCCTTCACTGCTGATGAAAAAATTAAGCAGGTTTTTTCTGAAGACTACATGTCGGAATTACCTAATTTTTAATATCCAAAAGCCAATGATTAATAAATTGATGCTCTCTAGTGATACAGAACATGTAAACTAAGTGCATGTTTTAACTCATATACTATTTTGATATGAATTTAATTTACAGTTTGTTTGTTTTGTTTTGTTTTGTTTAACGACGCACTCAACACATTATAATTACGGTTATATCGGCGTCGGACATATGGTTATGTCGAGAAAAACACCCAGTGGTTAGCTGACGGGGTTAATTTACAGTGTAAAAATTCTGTTACTAAATTGCAATGCAATTAATGAGTGAATGAATATAATGTTCTACATGCATATCACTAGTTAATATGACAATTATCAATTAAGATATTTTTTTAAACTGTGTTTTATTTGAACTTTTTATTTAATTTTTATATTGATGATGATCATCACTTTATTTTTGCATTTATCTTAGGTTGAAGCGGGCAGCATAGCTCAGTGCCCGCCTGATGTGTGGTCGGTCTAGGATCGATCCCTGTCAGCTAACCACTGGGTTTTTTTTCTCGACATAACCATATGTCCGACGCCGATATAATTGTAATTATAATGTGTTGAGTGTGTCGTTAAACAAACAACAACAATTTTTTTTTTTTTTATCTTAGTTTGACACCCAATAGCCCATGTATTTGGCGTGTCATTAAACATTCTTTAATTTAAATATATATTTATTATGTATATTTTCCACAAATGTTACACATTAAACTATATTATAGCAAACTATTTTCTAATACATTCAAAAACTTGATCATTTTAAACTATTTAACAAGACTTCTAACAGCAATTAATAATATAGTGATATAGTATTTTACATGTTTATGCAACTTTACATTCATGCAAACCACCAATCAGGAAGTAATTAAACCATTACTTTCTAAAAATTAAAATTAGAACTTTATTCATGCCAGACCTCAGGAATTCTCATTTTATGGTAAGCACTTTTTATCAGTTCCATGCCCTGTGATCACTGCAACCCATCAAAAACTGTTTTCAAACAATCCTGGTAATGGTGGATTATGTTACTAATTGATATTGGCTAATAGATTTTTGGGTTCTGTGATGTTGCTGATACACTAGTAACACACTACTGACACACAACTGACACACTACAGAACACTATTAGAAACGATCAGTTCCATGAAATTCAGAGGCTCGCATGTATTCCAGGAATTCACATATGCTAAATGTTCCAGACTGATTTGTGGACTTTTGGACTAAAAGGATATAAAAAAAAGTAAAGTTTGTTTTATTTAACGATGCCACTAGAGCAGATTGGTTTTTTAATCTTATCATCAGCTATTGGACATCAAATATATGGTCATTCTGACACTGGTTTTAGAGGAAATCCGCTGTCGCCACATAGGCTACTCTTTTACGACAGGCAGCAAGGGATCTCTTATTTGCACTTCCCACAGGCAGGATAGCACAAACCATGGCCTTTGTTGAACCAGTTATGGATTGCTGGTAAGTGCAAGTGGTTTACACCTATCCACTGAGCCTTGCGGAGTACTCACACAGGGTTTGGAGTTGGTATCTGGATTACAAATCAGTACCTACCAGCCTGTAGACTGATGGCCTAACCATGACACCACCAAGGCCAGTAAAAAATGATATTAGGTATGATCACAATTTCAAGAATGGAAGGCCGTCTTCAGTTATTAAGACAGACAGTGTTTCATTATTTGAAACTAGTATGATATGATCAGTAGTCAACTTGTATAATAATATCTCATTGCAAAATCAGTTTGTTTATAACAGTTTCAGTCTAGTACACTGGGCCATAGTACACATATAAACATGATAGGATGAAGTAACTTACCAGTAACACAAATGTAAAGTTAAAGCTTGTTTTGTTTAACTAGAGCACATTGATTTATTAATCATTGGCTGTTGGGTAGTCAAGCCTTTGATAACTGTGATATAATCTTAGTGGAAAGCCACTCCATTTTTCCATTAGAAGCAAGGAATCTTTTATATGCATTTTTCTAAGGCAGGACAGTACATGCCACAGCCTTCAATACACAAGTCATTGGGATGGGAGGAAAACCTTCAGAGAAGTCATCACAAAGGGAGTTGAATAAATCCTACAATCAAAGCACCTCAGGTAAGTGCCCTACTAAGTTAGATGAGATCTCATCATCACAAATCCAATTCATATACTAGTAACCGGTCTTGGTGGAATGAATGAATGAATGTTCAACAACGCCCCAGCTCAAAAACATACATCAGCTATTGGGTGTCAAATTATGGAAAATGCAAACAAATAAAGTAATGATCAACATCAATATAAAAATTCAACTGGCCTCTGTGGCATCGTGGTTAAGCCATCAAACATAAAGCTGGTAGGTACAGGGTTCACAGTCCGGTACCGGCTTCCATCCAGAACAAGTTTTAATGACTCAATGGGTAGGTGCAAGGCCACTACACCCTCTTCTCTCTCACTAACCACTAACAATTAACCCACTGTCCTGGACAGACAGCCCAGATAGCTGAGGTATGTGCTCAGTACAGCATTCTTGAACATTAATTGGATATAAGCACAAAAATAAGTTGAAATGAAATGAAACATACTACCGGTAATAATGCAATAATTGGTTATTTATGTAAAAAATCATATGCACCAAGTTCAGTTTAGAAATATTGTTTCCCGATGTCACAAGTAAGCATCTAGAGCAATTTGTGTTGAAGTTAAGTTAAAGGGCCATCCTGAGTTTGTTGCATTGTAAGTTGTTTCCAACTAATAAAATATTTCTACGATTAAAGTTACATATTAAATATATTTTCTTGTTTAGAATATTAGTGTCAATATATTCAATATGTTTCTGGTTGTCTTAATATTTGTAAGAAGCTCATACTGGATTTTGTCTTCAAATAATTTCATATGTACGGGGGGAAACAAAATTGGAAATAAAATGAAAGTTGGCCTATTACAAATATTAGAACGGCCAGAAACACGTTTAATATACAGTCACTAATATTTTACACAGACAACATTTAATCACAATGGTTAAAATGTCTCTGTTCATCTTCAAATAATTTTGTATGTATGAAACAAATATTTTAGGAAATAAAATGAAATTTAACCTAGTACAAATATTAGTATTTTATGCAGAAAAACATATTTGGTACGGTATGTAATTACAATCATTAAAAAGTCTCTGTTAGTTGATAACATCTTAAAAATGGCAGCAAACTCAGGAATGTCCCTTTAACAGTTAACTCTAAACTGGACACTTGCTAACAAAATGACTATAATAAATCAATATTATGCATGGTGTAACACACCCAAATCACATAGCTAGAAATTTACATAAGCAATTTAAATAAAATAAACTTGTAATAAAATACATGTATGTTCTATAAATGATTTTAAATGACATATGGTACTTATATAAATTATTTACATACATCCACCGATATGGAAATGTACAAAAAGGTACATGTACATGCATTTTAAACATATAGACTTGTGCGTATGCATGAATAACAGTAGTAGAGGTTATTTCCTGTTACATATAGATGGACAACTGGGTTGGGTAAAGGTATTAATATTACAAAAGGTTACTTTACAAAATAAACTATAAAAACTGTGGATTTATATAACAATATATTAATATAAGTAAATGAAAATAGAAAGAAATGTTATATTTATTGTACTCAATACATTTGACCACACAGATAATGTGAAGAAATTCACTTTTTAATTAACAGCAAGGGGATATTCTATATGAATCAAAAGTTTGTTTTGTTTAAGGACATCACTATAGAGCAATTGATTTATTAATCACCAGCTATAGAATGTCAAACATTTTATTTATGATTGTTATATGGTATCAGACATGGTTAAGAACCACACAGATATTTGAGAGAGGAAACCAGCTGTTGCCATTTCATGGATTACTCTTTTCAATTAGCAGCAGAGGATCTTTTATATGCACCATCCCAAAGATAGGATAGTACATACCATAGCCTTTGTAACATCAGTTGTGGAGCACTGGCTGGAATGAGAAATAGCTCAATGGGTATCAGCTATTTGATGTAAAAAAGGGTAATTCTGACATGTAGTCTTTGAGAGGTAACCTGTTACATTTTTCCTAATGCTGTAAGGTATTTTTATATGCACTTTACGACAAGACAGGAAGGCACATACCATGGTATTTGACCAGTTGTGATGCACTGGTTGGAACAAGAAAAGACCCAATCAGTTGAATGGATTGGCTGAGGTAGTTGCATACTGCGACACAAGCACCTCAAGCAAGCACTCAACCAACTGAGCTAAATCACCCCCCCCCCCCCAGCTATCTTGAGAGTGGCAGGTCCTTTATAATAGTTTGAACCCATAAACATTGACACTAAGTTTGGTTAATCTATAAATCTGCAAAACATCTGGGTAAAGTTACAACAGAGCGAAATAAGAGTGTGTGAGGATGAAATGTGTAAATACTCTCTAAAAACAGAAAATAACTAGTCTCCATAACCTTTACTTCTAAGTGTGTTTTTAGAATTATGCAAAATGAATTTCATGGCATTACAAATACCAAGATGACCATAAACACTTTAGATGTATGTAAATGGATATTGTAAATAATAAAATACATGTATAAGTAAAGTCCAATTTCAGTTATCAAAAACAAATCTGGTAGTTAAAAATATGCCATAGAATTTAAAACCCATAGTCTGTCCAACCAGCAATGTCTTTTGTCATTCTATATAATTTACTACAAGTTATTTATTTCTGAGACGATTGTTTCGCAACATGCAGACAAAACCTTTTTGTTATTTCCAAAACACTTTTACTTTTCTTCTTTAAGTCAAACAAACTGAAATTATTAACACAAAACAACACCATTTTTTTAGGTGGATGGGATGGACTATAGGGTCTGTTACTTTGAGAAAAATTGCACACCTTGATGTTATTCATGAATTGGTTTATTGAACTTATTTTATATAAGATTTTGCTTCTCTTGTATTCAATAGTCATAATAAAATAAATAAAAAATTTGATTTTACTTATTGAGGGTTACTACAAAAATAAGCTAATTGGCATGTGTCCCCCACCCAACCCACCCCACCCCTCCTGGATCTACAAAATAAAATTAAATAATTCAGTTTATTGACATTATAAGAATAATTGCAGCATGCACACATTCTCCCACCACTGTTTTTATTGTAATTTGTGACAATAATTATTTCAAATTCATTTTAAAAGGTAACTTTCTGATTAGCTCCCTTGATTAGGAGAGCCAGATGTGAACCAATATATTTGCTACTGTGCTACACTGTCTAAATAATTGCTCTTATCAGCACGTCTTCATCAAATGCAGTGGAGATTTTAACCAAGATCTCCCATGTTTTGTCTGCAAAATAAATAAACCTAAGCTGCACTTTATTTGGAAAATAAATCAAAGTATTTATTTTTCAGGGGCATATATGTGTACAACCAAAGTCACTAAGTGATAGTTTTATCTTACATCTAAATTAGAAGTTAAAAGATGTTTGGTTTGACAGTAAGTTATATTTATAAACTAATTCATCATTTTCTATTTTCCCACCACATTTTTCATTTTGCAGTTACACAGATAAAATAATGTAGAATTTATATTCTAACGACATTTTTGTTTTAACATTTACATATACATACATGTACTACCTTTTAACATTTGTTAAGTCACGAGACAAGTGTTTTAAAACAATACCAAAATAAAACAATTTACGTAATCTTATGTAATAAATAAAAGATTACTAAACCCTTGATACTTGCTGCATTATACCAAGTGACATTCTTTGCTTGACATTATTTGTCATTAAATATGGTTCTTCATGGCATATTAGAGCTTTAAATATAATAAGAATTCTGGGGTTTGTTTTGTGGAGAGGTGTGTGTTTTTTGGGTGTGTTTTTTTACACAATTTTATTACAATTATAGACTCATTTATCTTATGGATTTATGGAATTACAAAACGATCAATAAACAAAAATGCAAATATAAGTGTTTTTCCATATACGAGCCCATGAAATAATGAACAATCCTTTATGTACAACAGACATTACTATCATAAATATAATTAACAAAACAATTCTGTCATTATAACTAAATGTATTGCATTTTTAGAAAGCACTTTTTTTACTGCAGGTATATCCTAGATTTCTTTGTACTGCAAAGCATTCTACAATGAGCCATCTCACGACAGTGGATACTACTTTCTAGGTGTCAGTGTTTATTTTAGATATGTGTGCTGTTTGGACAATGTGTTTCAAGTTCTGCGGAGGTATGTGTGTTGCTGTGAATGGGTTAGTTGAAATGTTAAACACCGTGTAATTGCCGGTGCTGAGTGCAGCCAAATGCCACAACATGCATTAGATGCAGAAGATAAAGCATAGTGCATGTTGCTTCAGCTACATCAACTGCAATAATCATGCATCACAGAATGTTTGTCTTGTAAAAAAAGAAAGAACAAAACAAAAAGAGAAAGGAAGGATAAAAGAAACCAAAAAGAAAAAGAAACAGAAAATAAGAAAGAACAAAGGAAAGAAAACCATACAGAACAAAATAGAAGAGAAGAGAGGAGAAAAGGAAAGAAACAATTGACAAGAAATTATAATTATTTTATTTATGGAACTGTAGCTTTAAACTGTTTTAGGCATAACATTCTAGACAGGACAGTACATACCATGGTTTAACATTTAAATAAATCCCTAGCCCATGAAGTTTCAAAACCAGTTTAGAACCTCTATTTATATGGTACTTTAATCTTTCAAATTTCATAATATTTCTAGCATAACTAGAAAAGAAAACCTAATAAAACTGGTCCAATAAAGAAGGCACAAAAGTAACATTCAATCCCAGCCAGCCATATATAACGATGTCATAATTCATAGCTAAGTAAGTTCAATCAATTTCAGTTAACAGCACAAACTAAATACATTCTTAGATTGAGAGATGGATAAATTGTGGTTGCTGTGATGTGTCAGTTGGCTCCTGTTTCATGCATTGTGGTTAGATAAAAATCAGGAATGGCTTTTAGAGGCTGTTAAAACCTTGCAGGAGACATGTCCACATGGTAAACACTGGGATGGAAGAACAGGCAGATGCAGCTGAAATGTTGCAGAGAATGCTTATTAACACCTCTTTAACCAGACCCCACTACTGGCTTGTTGATAGAGGAATGACAAAGCAATTTCTCATATTTCAACCTTTAGATAGACGAACACTGTAGCAGACTTTGGTTATATTACAAGATGATGACAATAACAGAAAGTATCTGAAGTATTACAAAATGAAGACAATACCAGGTTTACAAGATGAAAGCAACACCAGACTTTATCCAGAATATTACAAAATGAAGACAATACCAGGTTTTACAGTATACTACAAGATGAAGGCAACACCAGACTTTATCCAGAATATTACAAAATGAAGACAATCGCAGATTTTTTCCAGAGTGTTACAAATTGAAGGCATCAGCAGTCATTATACAAAGATTATTATAAAATGAAGACAGTAACAGACTTGATGTTTCATTACAAGATGAAGGCAATAACAAAACTGATCTAGGATTTACAAGATATATAACTTTAAAAACAAAAAGAAGCTGACAGAGTATCATGAAGTTTAAAATTAAAGTTTGTTTTGTTAAACGATACCACTAGAGCACATTGATTAATTTATCATCAGCTATTGGATGTCAAACATTTGGTAATTTTGACTTGTAGTCATCAGATGAAACCCGCTACATTTTTCCATTAGTAGCAAGGGATCTTTTATATGCTCTTTCCCACAGGCAGGATAGCACATACCATGGCCTTTGACCAGTTGTGGGGCACAGGTTGGAATGAGAAAAAACCAATCAGTTGAATGGATCCACTGAAGTGGTCCCATCATGCAACACAAGCACCTCAGGCAAACGCTCAACCGAGCTAACTGATGCCCCTACAAAATTTAAAGATTAAAAAAAAAAAAAGCAATGTGTTATTTAATGACGCACTCAACACATTTTATTTAAGGTTATATGGTGTCAGACACACGATTAACATCAAGGGATCTTTTATTTACGCTTCCTACAGGCAGGATAGCACAAACAATGGCCACTGTTGAACCAGTTATGGATTACTAGTCGGTGCAAGTGGTTTACACCTACCCATTTAGCCTTGCAGAGCACTCCCTCATAATTTGGAGTTGATATCTGGATTAAAAATCCCATGCCTTGACTGGGATCCGAACCAAGTACCTTCCAGCCTGTAGACCGATGGTCTAACACGACACCACCGAGGCTGGTTACTTAGCGATTAGGGCACTTTATAATTTGATTGTAAGACATTCTTTAACTTTTGGTATAATGTTACCTGCACTGTATCCAGAAAACATTTAACAAGTATCTTTCTTAATACACTATATATATTTTTTTTAGCTTGTAATACTTGAATGGACATGAAACATGTTTCTGCCATTACTGTTATCATCTCTTACAGTACACTGTAACTTATGGTTGACTAGGAAAGAAACAACTAAAATTAAATTTTAAGTCTTGTATAGACAAGAAACATGTTTCTGCCATTACTGTTATCTTCACCAGCAGGAAAATAAGACCTATCTCTAGACTTCTGCAGCTTTTCTTATTCATGAAAAACATATTTCACACAATTCATGATGTTTCAGAAACATCATTGCGAAACGGCCAAGAAGTTTAAACAGTGGAAATAACAGATGAAACAATATCTTAATTCCTCACAATCCAGAAACCACAATGTCTGTAAGAATGCTGCCGTATCAATTAGAGAGCTCAGGTTACATGCCAACTGTAGAAGTAATACTGCCCATTATCCAATGATATGATCACTCCAACCAGTTCAACAGATTTCCCACTGACAGAATACCATAATAACCTGTCAGTCTTGCGTGTGCCTTACTAACAACTCGGGAGCTCAACATTTCACTTTACCACTTAATAAAATGGGAAGAATTTTTTCTCTCAGATGAGATAAGTATCAGGATCAATCCTCTTTTAGGTCAAGTCAGGTCATAGGGTTTAACGTGCACATTCAGAGCAAGCTGTTGTAGTGCACGCCTGTCATGGGTGCAAGTGCTTGCGATAGCAAGCTTTTTTTTCGTCCAAGACAGAAAGTTTGGGGTGGGTGGGTGGAGGGGACCACCTGCACTGGCAGGTGCAAGGAAGCACCAGCAGTCTGACCGGAATCGGTAGTAGGTGGAAGTGGGTGGTGGGGCTATGGAATTTTGAATGGAGCAGTTAATATGCAAAAAAAGAAAAGGTTGCGCAATTTGCTTGAAGGAATTTTGGCGCGAATTTTGAACGGTCAGTCTAAATTGTAAAAGGTAGGCGAGCTAGTGTAAGTTTTGACTTTTAGTATATCGAGAGTAGCTCGTTTCCTCTTTTGTTAACATGTTAGTTTTTATACAAGTGTTATAGAAAATGTTGCATTGATCTGTTGTCAGGGTGGGATGTAGCTCAATGGTAAAGCGCTTGCATGATGTGTGGTCAGTCTTGAATCAACCCCATCAGTGTTGGGCTATTTCTTGTTCCAGCTAGTGCACCATAACTGGTATATCAAAGGCCTTGGTATGTGTTATCCCATCTGTGAGATGGTACATATAAAAGATCCCTTGTTATTACCAGTAATGGAAAAATGTAACGTGTTTCTTGGCTAAGACCATGTCAAAATTACCAAATGTTTTACACCAGTAGCTGATGATTAATAAATCAATGTGCTCTAGTGATCTTGTGAAACAAAACAGACCAACTTTTTTTTATCCTGCTGATCTATTGGTATGATTGAGGAAGGAAAGAGTTTTATTTAAAGAGGCACTAAACACATTTTAATTACTGTTATATGGTGTTAGACATATATGTTTAAGTACCACACAGATAATGAGAGGAAACACACTATCACTATGTAATAGGCCTCTCTTGCCAATTAGCATTAAAGAATGTTTTATATGCAGCATCCCACAAACAGGATAGTATATACCAAGGCCTGTTACACCAGTTGTTACTTTATTTATTTTACAAATAAATAAAATAACAATTCTTATCACAGTATGAAAGTAAAGTTTGTTTTACTTAATGACGCCACTAGAGCACATTGATTTTTTATCTTATCATCGGCTATTGGACATCAAACATATGGGTGGGCAGCATAGCCCAGTGGTACAGTGCCCGCCTGATGCACGGTCAGTCTAGGATTGATCCCAGTCAGCTAACCACTGGGTTTTTTTTTCTCGACATAACCATATGTCCGACGCCGATATAACCGTAATTATAATGTGTTGAGTGCGTCGTAAAAAAAAACAAAAAAAAAAAACCATTTAAAAAAAAAAATCAAACATATGGTCATTCTGACATGGTTTTTTTTAGAGGAAACCTACTGTCGCTACATAGGCTATTCTTTTACAACAGGCAAATTTAAAAAACCCTGAATAGATCAAATAATCCTTTAAAAAAATATTTTAAATTTAAACCATCATTTGTTAATAATCTTTTAAAAATCCAAATAGCACAATTTTTATGACCATCTATAATTACAAACACTTGTCAGTATATACATCTGTAGTTGTGTTTTTTATAAACCATTTCTTTTGGGGAGATTATCAAGATGCTAAAGTCATCTTGCAAAATGTACAAATTGGTTCAGCAAAGAGATCAAATATCTAAAAATAAAAGTCCAAATATAAATAGTGTCTAACAACCAGACACTTAAATCCCTGATATGTAAATAACATTTTTGAGATTGCAACCATTTTTGTGCATATTCACCTTGAAATTATTAAAATAAAGAAGTGTTTGCACGTGTTTGTTCACCAAAGTAACTTCATTCACAGAACAGGGGCGAGATGTAGGCCATTCATAAAGCACTCACCTGATGTATAATCGATCAACGATCGTTCCAGCCAGTGCACCACGACTGGTACATCAAAGGCCATGGTATGTGCTGTCTTGTCTTTGGGACAATGCATATAAAAGATCTGTGTATGTGTGTGTGTAAAACCTTTATTAAAGGCTCCAGTTTACAACATTCATTCACTCAGGACAGATAATTCATAATTCATCAAAGTTGTCAGTTATTCTCTAAAATATAAACACTATTTATGCTGTCATTTTAACACCTTTGTTAAAAATGAAGTACCCGGTAACCATTTGTTGAAATATTTTAATAAAATAAAAGCTGTATATAAAACTATAGAAGAACTTATTAACAGTGACAATGTTAATTAGAAAAATAATCATTACATTTTAATGATAGACTTTATTCTAAGTTCTTTAACACTTATGTCACTTTATTACTTTTTAAAAGAACTTTAAGCAAAAATTCTATTGATTGTGGACACCAATACATTTATGCCACATTGTTTAATATTATAAATAGAGATTACATGTGTGTCGTAAAATCAGTATGATTCACACACAAATATAATAATTTCTTTATTATTCAAAATATGTTTATGAATAACAAGCTAGGACCATGTTAAAACATTTGAAATATAATTAAACAGAAACGATGAAACGTCAAAATGACATCATATATTTGTTATGTGTTTACAATGAGGAAGCCACATTAAGTTATGACTTCACTTCACAACATTACGTCATTTGTGATGCACGTGTAATCATGATGACACATGTGGGTCATACTGATTATATTTCCCTGAACATCTTGAACTATGTGGATAATAATATATTGAATTGCATATTTTGTCTTGTATATACATGTATAACATGCATATATATATATATGACCAACAAAAAAGTTACGAATTTGTTTGAACACCGATGGTATAAGAGACATACATTCAGCTTGGGCACCAAATGCTGGTGACTGTTTTCTTTTCAAATCGTGGGTGAAGACTGATAGACTCCTGTTCTTCTGATGGATGGGGAATGTTGCTAAAGGGGCACATAGTGCTGCAAACAAGCCTTACCTGGCACACTGAGAAAACAACAGCCTCATTAAAACATCATTTAATGCTTTTCTTGACAAATAAGTACCAAATACCTGCTCAAGTGGCTGACGGAACGTGGCAAGCCCTCTGATGTATCAAGACCACATTGCAGCAAGATGGATTCCTTGCACACATTCTCCTGACATCTCATGCAATTGGGCATGGAATGGATGGAATAGCATGGAAAATGGGTCAAAGAAATATCCCAGGTATGCAACAGAGAAGCCAGATTAGCAAGTGTCTTCAGCAGACATGTTTCAACCAATCACATAATTTTACTTAAAAAGTCTGTGGCTGCCATTTTTAATTATGATGCAGAAGACTAGCATGAAGGGTATACGAGTTTGTACTGGTCACACAACAAAGCTATAACTTTAATGGATGCTGTTTAGGATTTACAGGCTGTTTTGCTTTACTGAAAACAAAATTATATGATAAATCTGAAAATCATTTGAATTGTCACTTTGCTTTCTTCTTCTTCCCATGGTAGAACCATGTAAAGATATTGACCAAACTGATAGCCACTTGTCTCTTGTGAAAGAAAGTTAAGTGACAGCTTTATTATTGGTCAGAAGGTTTTCTACAGTTCAGAATGCCACTTTCAATCTGGAGTCCCATACTGTTTGTGTAAAATGATGAAAATCAAGCTAAACACCTTCAGACATGCTGGGTTGAAGCCAAGGAAAGCAGCCGGCAGTGTAGGGAATCTTACTGCTGCTCAGCGTATCTATGAGGTCATTAATAAGACACAGGTCATTAACTAATGACAACAGAATGGCCTCGTTAATTCCATGTCACTCACTGGGTGGTGGTAATGATGTTCAATGTGGCAACGCATCTCAAATCATGCTGCACCCTGACACAACAGTAACGAAAACCCAGCCACAAGTTTGGCAAGAGACTACTACAGTGATTGAATGGTGGTTTTGTTAGGAATCTTTACTATTTTCTATTTACCTTTTTATTTTCATTCCATTCAGGATCCACTCTACATTTTATTCAAGTTCTTGCATGTGTACGGACAGCAGTTTTATTCCTACTCTTCTTTTCCAATCCCATCCTTTCAATTATTCCATACTCTTTTTTTCACAGTCTATCCCATTTTTGCTTTAATTATCCTATACATCACCTTCTTACTATCTGCATTACTTGCTGTTTTCTTAATTTTTATCTTATTTTCCATTTCCCTACTTCTTCCATCATCCAATTACTCTTTCATCAAATCTTATTCCAATTAGTCTGATCATACATGTATCTATCCAAAAAGGATGTATTGTTCAATAAAGGATCTCTTTGGGAGTGGCTGTTCTCCTATAGACAAGGCACTAGACAGAGATTTGTGGAATCAACCACTAGTTTGCCAAATGCCCATTTGACTGCATTGTGCAGAGATACGGTTTTGATTGTGGATAATGGTTTTGTTATTCAGATTTTTTTCAACTCTTACAAACCACCACCCTTAATATTACATGTGGTTCATATTAACAACACTTCACATTTCTATTTTAAACTACTATAAATGTAATGAGAAAGATGATTAAAACTGAAAAGCAGCACCAATATGAAGACTTGAATAAATCAAAAAGGTAGTACCATTAAGAGAAAATACATAACCTGTCATCAGCCTAACATTAGGTATACGTGCATTTTAAACACTTTAAGGTATTTGAGAATTCAGAATCATGCAAATGTGCATTTGTAACCTCTTGCAGATGCCAATTACAGCAAACTGCAATGCTGTAATTTATATCCTAGAATATATCTAACCCGGTTCAAGTGTCCAGACAATCTCAACCAGACCATGTCAAGTACATCATGAGATGAACGGTTGCCCACAAGCAAGAACACAAACATTCCAAATTGAAAGCATATCTTGAATAGTGGAAGAACACTTGTTTAGTACCAGGTAAATTAGGAGGTCTACGGTAGACGTTAACAGTTAATCAGTCGCCAACCATTTACACTAATATCATAAGCAGATCTTTCTCTTGTAGTTCACAATTTAACCAGCCATGGCATATATATATAGCTAGCTAGCTGGTCTGTTAAGGCAGTCTTGACAGTTCATCAGTTTGCCAACCATTTACACTAATAACATAACCAGACATTTCTCTTGTAGTTCAAAATTTAAATGGCATGCAAGACAAAGTGCATTCTGAGAAGGATTTCACACCTCTCTGTTTTTATGCTGATTAATGATGTTTTTGAAGCATGCAGGTATGCTCTGTGCTTTGAGATTTCTGCAGCTGTTGCTACATGAATACTACTGTGTGTAAGAAGTTTAAATACAAATGGAATGGATGATGGTCCAGAGAAACTGTAAATTACTTGTTATTAATTATATGTACTGAATGAAGGTCCAGAGAAACTGTAAATGACTGGTTGTTGTAATTACAGGGTACGCACTTGGGATTTGTTTTGACTGGCCAATCGGGACACTTGCAGCAACACTTGACTCACCATACAACTTTTGAATGGCCCGCAACCGAGTTCTGTTTTAAAAAAGAACTTGCTGAAATTGCACTTTAAAATACATTTTCATATCATACAAACAAGGCTCAATCTTAGAATGAATAAGGTGCTTTTATGACTGTATGACAAGAAATTAAAAAACATTACTGAGCCGACAGCAATCTACGTAACTATCTGATCTCTTATAAACATTAATTATTTGCATTTTGATACATAATACAATATGTGGGTGACACATAATAAGGTTTTGACTTGCCCAACGCTACTTTGACTCACCATGGGTAATCGGACGACTGTAAAGTGCACACCCTGTAATTACATGTACTGACTGAAGGTCCAAAGAAACTGTAAATGACTGGTTATTATAATTACATGTACTGGCTGTACATGTAGGTCCAGAGAAACTGTAAATTACTGGTTATTATAATTACATGTCCAACAATAGTCTTGACCATTAAAAGTAAAGTTTGTGTTGTTTAATAACACCACTAGAGCACTGATTAATTTATCATCGGCTATTAGATGTCAAACAGTTGGTAATTCTGACACACAGTCGTAGAGAGGAAACCTGCTATATTTTTCCATTACTAGCAAGATTTATTTTATATGTACCATCCCACAGATAGGACCTTGACCATTAAGTTACAGTATTACCTTTTAACAGATATTATATTATTCATAGTTACAAGAAGTCTTTTGCATATTCTTGCTGGGTTTCTAAAACATTTATAAAATCCACTAGCCATGGGATTAGTGATTTGTTAAATTTACTAGCCACGATTAAGAATTTACTAGCCCAATTTTACTTCAAGTTAGTACAATTTTACAAAATAATAGTAATAATCAGATATCATGTCACCTAAAGGGGGAGACAGAGCTTAAAAACACTAACAATGGGTGTGGGGTCAGGATATTCATATTTACAAAACAGACATAAAACATTAACTGCAACATTTGATAAAATATGTTCACTAGCCAACTGGCATGGCAATAATAGTTATTTACTAGCCCAACATTGAATATCACTAGCCATGGGAGTGGGGCTACCATAATCTAGAAGCCTAGAGTCTAAACCATCTGAACTAGTATGATGTAGTTATTTACTAGCCCAACATTGAATATCACTAGCCATGGGAGTGGGGCTACCATAATATAGAAGCCCTGTTGATTGAAAACATGACACTATATATACACATTGTACAAGTCTTTTATGTATCAGCCACAGACCACTGTCTGAAACATGCCTCTTAACACCAACACTCATATAAACAAGGTAAAAATTAAATGTGAAAGCCAGGCAAACAAAATGTTATTTTACATTTCATGCATATGTTAACAAGGTTTCCAGTCTCCACACTAAATGAGTACACTCAACCTTCTACAGACCGTGAGCACAGACTACTGATGTTCTGTGCCTCCTACTATGTATTCTACAGGGCATCTGTTCAACATTTACTGATAACCTTCTGTCTAGGCTAATCATATCTCCAGCCCCACTTCAATCAAATAATGCAGTGTGTAATATTCGCTGCAATAAATATAGCGCACATGATAAACATGAATGCATATTTTTGGTAAGCAGGTATACATCGAATGAACAATGTAATAGCTGACAGTGAAGGATAATAACCAAATAACTACATACCAGAATAGGATGATGTAAACCAGGTTATTATATACAGGAGTTTTTCACCTGATAGAATATTACTCATCTACAGTGCAGGACATAAAAAAATGGTACAATAAAATACTGGATGTAAAGTAAAAATAAAATTTGTTTTGTTTAACAAGATCACTAGAGCACATTGATTTATTAGCCACTGGCTATCGGATGTCACACATTTGATAATTTTTTACATATCGTCTTAGACAGGAAACCCGCTACATTAGTAGCAAGGGAATTTTTATATGTACCATCATACAGATAGGATAGCACATACTACCAGTCGTAGTGTATTGGTATGAGAAATAGCACAATAGACCAACAACGGGGCTCAAAAACACTGGTTGTTGCCAAGTCTTAAATGCATGGATTAGATAACAAAAGACTGAGAAAATGGGGTGGGATGTAGCCCAGTGGTACATCACTCGCTTGATGCACAGTCGGTGTGGGATTGATTCCCACCGGTGGGCCCATTGGGCTATTTCTCATTCCAGCCAGTGCACCACAACTGGTATATTAAAGTCTGTGGTATGTATTATCCTGTCTGTCGGATGGTGCATATAAAAGATCCCCTGCTGCTAATCGAAAAGAGTAGCCCATGAAGTGGCGACAGTGGGTTTTCTCTCTCAATATATGTGTGATCCTTAACCAGGTCTGATGCAATATAACCGTAAATAAAATGTGTTGAGTGTGTCATTAAATAAAACATTTATTCCTTTCTTTCTATTAAAAAATTGATTGTGTGGTGGACCATCATTATTACTTTATATATACCTGGTGCATGGTCTTAAAGACTTAATTTATTCTGTTTATATTTGTTTTAAATAAAATTGTATTTTTGGGTGGTGATAATATCAAAATAATTCCTCCAGTGTCTGCCAAGAGATTAATTACGGAAGAGCTCTTACTGAAATAATTGATGCCAAATATATAAATAAAAAGGAAAGGAATGTTAAACAAATACAAGAATCGACTCTGAAACAACAAATTATCAAAAGACTTAGTAATCACTAGTGTTTAGTTATTTTAAGAAAAATCTAAATATATAGGGTCTCACAACCTCATCACAACCTCATCTTAAGTGGTGTTAGCTCTAAAACGAAGTAACACTTAACACCCCATCCTTTTACTTGCAATTTCACTATAAATTAATTTGACCAACATTGTTGGATTTTCTGTTGTAGTTGTCTATTATTAATAAATATTTGATAAAAAATTATCTGGAATAGAAAAACAGGTTATGACTGCTTGTATTTAATTTATAAATAAAATTGAAGACATTATGTAACTCTTGAAAAGCTCCCCTCCCTTTTTCCATAATCTTCTCACACACACATCGAAGCCTTGTACAACTGTCGAATAACATTTTGACTTCTATACAAAGTTTTAAGGTTTAGTTTTCTCAATTTTATTTATTGTATAATACTTTTCCCCACAGCTCCTTACACTGTGGTTTTACATATGTGTGTGTATATATATATATATATTCATATACTTACCATTTGTGACACCCAATAGCCGATGTGTATTTTTGTGCTGGGGTGTCATTAAACATATTCATTCATTCATGGAATTGTTGTGTCACTTAAGATACAATTCATCTTAGCACTCATTGTTAAAAAACATGCTTTCACTTATTAAATAAATTTTAAAACACCTTTTAAATAAATGGTCTTTATATCTCATCTAGTTTCTACAACAACCAAAAATACATGTCAATAATTCTAGGTCACTTTACTGTAATAATTATGCTGATGATATTGTTTGATAAAAATTAACTTTATGGCATATTTTTAACAATCACTTTCTTATCTAAAACGTAGACCTCAATGATTTTGGGTCACTTTACTGTAATAATTTTGATGATGTGATCAAAATTAACTTTGTGGCAGTTGAACAATCACTTTCTTATCTGAGAAGTATACTTCAATAATTGTAGGTCACTTTACTGTAATAATTATGCTGATATGATCTAAATCAACTAGGTGGAATGTGAACATTGGCTTTCTTATATATATTATTTCTGCCAAAAAGTATACCTCAATAATTCTAGGTCACTTTAATTACTGTAATAACCATGCTGATATGAACCAAATCAACCTTGTGGAATAGCAATGGCGTTCTAATCTAATTTCTGCTAAAAACTACACCGGTACCTCAAATAATTATAGGTCATTTCACTCATTAACCCTAGATCAGTTAAATATTGCACGACAGATGGACAATCCATGATGGACTGAAAGCCCTCTTTCAACAAGTTGTAACAGTAAAATAAAAGTATTCAAATGTGAGATCCAAGAAAATCTATAACCTATGCAACATTTCCAACTCAACTGTTACAACTGTAACATTTCAGCTGGGTTTTTTTCCCCCCATCAACCATAAGGAAACTAAATTTCTAAGACATCACGGCATGCTACTGTAGACAACAGTATTTTCTGTGGAATTTCTCTTGTATTTTGCTGTATTTCATGGTGTTCTCTCTGTTTTGCCACCTGTTCAAAAAGCTCACTTGCTGGCTGGTATTCCAGTACCTGCTGACTCTACGGCAGTCCTCTATTGACCAGAACATAGCACAACCATATGAACAAGCAGGAACCATGTTTAAGCTATACATTTATCATGTTTAAAGGTAGCTTGGTTTCAGTGGGATATCATGGAGAAAGTGATACAGAAAACAGAATTAATAAGCAACAAGCCCAAACTGTTTGTTGAGGTACAGTACTATACAGAGAAAACCCTCTAAACCAAACAGCCATGGGACCAAATAAAAAGTCCAAATTTAAGGGGAACCTCGTTTAGAACAGTTCTGTTCCAATATTTATAAAGGGACAAAAAAATGTAGTTTTTAGTGAATTCCAATTTTCTGAGTTAGAGTTTGTTTTGATTTATTAATCATCAGCTATTGGGATGTTAAACATTTGGTAATTCTGACAGTCTTAGAGAGGAAACCTGCTACATTTTTCCATTAGTAGCTAGGGATCTTTTATATGTACAATCCCAGACAGGACAGCACATACCACATCCTTTGATAGACCAGTTGTGGTGCACTGCCTGGAACGAGAAATAGCTCAATGATTCCACCAATGGGGACTGATCCCAAACCAACCACACATCAAGCCAGTGTTGTACCACCGGGCTATGTCCCACCCCTCCAGTATTCTGCATTAATGGGGTGAGACATAGCCTAGTGACAAAGTGCTCGCTTGAAGCACAGTCGGTTTGGGATCAATCCCAGTCAGTGAGCCCATTCAGCTATTTCTTGCTCCAGCCATTGCACCACAAATGATAATATCAAAGGTGGTGGTATGTACTACCCTGCCTGTGGGATGGTATATATAAAAGATCCCTTGCTGCCAACTTAAAAGAGTAGCACATGAAGTGGCAACAGCAGGTTTCCTCTCACAGTATCTGTGTGGTCCTTAGCCATGTTTGACCCCATACAACCGTATATAAAACATTTCTTTCTTTCACTGTATTACCATTAAGGATATTAATATACAAAATTGAATACTACAGTATTATCTACTGCTCCTTGTTCTTTACAAGCGGGCAGCATAGCCCAGTGGTACAGTGCCCGCCTGATGCGCGGTCGGTCTAGGATCGATCCCAGTCAGCTAACCACTGGGGTTTTTTCTCGACATAACCATATGTCCGACGCCGATATAACCGTAATTATAATGTGTTGAGTGCGTCGTTAAACAAAAAACAAACAAAAAAATTGTTCTTTACACCAAACTTTTACTTCTGTACATGCCAGCAGGCTTGCAACTTAGATACAGATGTATGCACTGGAATAAGGTTTTTTTCAAACACTACATTGGAAGAATTCCATGTCAGTAATTGCATGTATGTTAATTAAATTCACCTGTTTTTGTGAATGACTGCCAACTACAGTCTTCATTAGTTTAAAATATGTTACAGTAAATGCTGTACTTTGCCAAAACAGATAAATCAAAATGTCATATCTGTCAGGAGATCAAGAAAACATATTGTTCCACATTGCATTCCAGAAAATATTAAACAATTATTATCAGACATTTAGAAAACACTTCCAGACAATCAACCAGCAAACAGCAGTCAAAACATCTCATCATAAATGGACACAATCAAAAAATAAACTCCACCTTTTCAACAAATTTCATCTAATTGCTTTTAAATAAAAAATAAAAAGTAGAACATTTATAACCAACATGAAAGTTTATATTACATCACTGCTGGGTTATATTTACTGCAGTTCCTGCTATATAGGAAAATCACGGTATACAGATTTTCCAACAATTTTATGACTTAGCTTGAACAAATATTTTCTCCCAGAGTAAATATTCATATATTCATAAAGTAACTTTTAAAGGTCAGATAAATAAACATGTTCCAGATAAATGAGAAATAACTATATGGGCAGTGTGCCACCATGTTTAACATGTTTATAGAATAAAACAACCCTGTGAACTAACAGATGCCAATTAAATTAACACTTGCTGGTTATACTGTACACACAAATGTCTTACAAGTATAAAATGAGAACCGTTTACTACAAACATTAAATAATACACATGTACTTAGATATCTGAAATGCCATATCATTGTTGAGATCTCATGTGGTCTCTACGCTAGGTGTTTTTTATTTAAAAATTCAAATCAAGAAACTATATTTTAGCCATTAAAAGATTTTATTACCAGTAGTCAGAAACATCTTACAATAACAGAAAATTCAAGTCTTTTAATATTTTTGTAATAAACAGAATGTTTTAGACAGGACAAAAAGCAGACCATTATATAAAGGTAAAAAAGAAGGTAATGTTTTATTTAACGATGCACTCAATACATTTTAATTATGGTTAAAGACCACACAGATATAGAGAAACACGCTGTCACCACTTCATGGGCTACTCTTTTTCTATTAGCAGCAAGGGATCTTTTATATGCACCATCCCATGGCCTTTGTTACACCTGTTGTGGTGCTCTGGCTGGAATGAGAAATAGCCCAATGGGTCCACCAATGGGGATCAATCCTAAACAGACCACACAACCATCAAACATTTTACTGCTTGGCTATGTCCCCCCCACCCCATATGAAATAGCTATTAGCCCATTATTCATCATATGCTTCTGCATGATAAATGTCTTTATACAACTGGACCACCTCACTGAATTCAAAAACAGTAACCTATCAACCACAACTGATGATGAGGAATGTTTTTTAAAAGTGAACCTCCACAGAAAAACAAATAATTGCTGAAAGAGGATTCTGATGAGGATATCAATAGCAGTCAAATATTTACCATTTCTGGTGTTAGGAAGTTGTCAGGGAGACCATAACATTATCATCACCTCTGTGATGATACCAGCTACAAAGATGGTGGCCTGCCACAACAGTGATAATCATAGCTCCATCATGGTTGTGGTTTCACTCACCTCTGGCAGTTGTTGGCCACAAACATCACAGCTTTGCCACTGGCTGGTACATCCCCCTGTGCTAAAATATACCATTAACCGATACCCACATACACCATTAGTCCACTTGTATCTTGTCCAGTTGCAATAAATTTCTACTGATGATTTTAAGACTTGGCAATATTTTCTGAATACTGATTTTATTGCCAGTGCTATCTGCTGATGTTGAAGGGATCTTGATGTTTATGTAGCAGTAGTTTTATTTTACAAGTAGTACAAGCATATGCTGAAGATTGCTACTTGTTAATTAATGGTCAATGTTAATGTTTTATGAACAAAAAGTTTGTTTTGTTTAGTGACTTTAGTAATCATCAGCTATTAGATGTCAAACATTCAGTAATTTTAATATCTAGTCTTAGAGAGAACAACCGTTACATTTTTTTGTAAGCAACAAGGGATCTATTATATATATGCACCATTCGATAGACAGAATAGCACATACCACAGCCTTTGATATACCAGTCATGGTGTACTGTCTGGAATGAGAAATAGTTGTTTTGTGAACAAATGTTGCACTGAAATTAAAAGTGCTAGGATAATGAAAAGTTTGCTGAACAGTAAATATAAACCAGTTATCTATTAAAGGGACTGTTCCAAGTTTGCCGTCACGGTAACTTGTTTATGACTAACATATCCTTTTTGATGACTAAAATTACATATTAAAGACATTTTCCTGTTTAGACAATCAGTATCTGTATAAACAAGGTGCTTGTTGGCAACCTAATGTTTGTAGTAGGCCAAACCAGATATTACATTCTAATAAATATGTATGCATGAAAAACATATATACTGGAAAAATTAACAATGATTACTACAAACATTTTGGTTGCCAAAAAGGCTCTGTTAAGCGGAAACATCTTACAAAACCTGCCAACTCAGGATAATTCCTTTTTTTATTTAATACAATTCCAAAATTATAATTATATGTTTATGATGCAGTTGCTGATTTTAATTGTTGGCGAGTTTGATATGATGATTGATCTAACTGAATTTATAAGAGTATTTAAGTGAGAAACAATAGACTTTGAGGGAACACCTTTTTTCATGCTATGGAATTTAATACAAGTTATTTATTTGTAAGCCAAATGTTTTCTAAATGGGACACAAACATGGTATATTTTTTTGTTATTTCCCAAAAATTTTACTTTTCTTCTTACATCAAACCAAACATAAATTAATTATTAAAAAAAATTTAATATAAAAGGATGGGATGGACTATAGGAGAAATACTAATGAAGTTGATGAGATGGGAATGGATACTTAATTTTAGGCGGATTTGCAATAAAATTGAGGGAATGATGGTATCATGCTGTTGAAATGGGTGACAATGAATGGGTACATGAACCAAAGTAAGTGAAATGTATGTAAATATTTACTGAGATAAAAAAAAATACTCAAAGAAAGTGTTTATCTTTGAACTGAAATAAACTGTAAAGATCGGAAACATTTTGAGGGATCAGTAACTTTTAAAAAAATGCATGGTGTTGTGATGGTGATGATGACTAATATTTATAAATACTTAAACTGAATGTTAATAATAAAGTTTATTTTGTTTAACGACACCATTGGAGCACATTGATTAATTAATTATCGGTTATTGGATGTTAAACATTTGGTAATTTTGACTCGTAGTCATCAGAGGAAACCCACTACATTTTTTACTAATGCAGAAAGAGATCTTTTATGTGCACTTTCTCTCAGACAGGAAAGCACATACCATGGCCTTTGTCCAGTTGTGGTTCACTGGTTGAAACAAGAAAACCCAATCAGCTAAATAGATCCACCGAAGTGGTTTGATCCTGCTAGCAGACAATGATAATCATAAATGTCATGATTATAGCACTTTAGTAAATGTTTCTACTCATAAAACAAGTTCTAGAAAAGAAAGGGAACATTAAACATCCAAAACTGACACATGACAGTTGACATAAACATAATTATTTCTGCCAAGGGCATTCAAGAAAGAGCTGTACTTCAAATACTGAATCACTTTATTTTACCGTAGATAAAAATATGTTTTTAAAACTGTGATAGACTAACAGAGTAATGTATAAAGGTGATTAATTGCCTCACAATGTATCAAAAACTGAACATATTCAGATTGTGCCATACAGAATATATGATACACCAATGATAACATATCTACAACTTCATAATGGAAACTCTGTAGAGCCCCGGGTCAGGACGTAGCCCAGTGGTAAAGCACACGGCTGATGCATGGCTGGTCTAGGATCGATCCCCGTCAGTGGGTATGTGCTATCCTGTCAGTGGAACGGTGCATATAAAGGTGATTAATTGCTTCACAATGTATCAAAAACTGAACATATTCAGATTGTGCCTTACAGAATATATGATACACCAATGATAACATATATAAAACTTCATAATGGAAACTGTAGGTGCACAGGGGCGGGACATAGCCCAGTGGTAAAACGCACACCTGATGCATGGTCAGTCTAGGATTGATCCCCGTCGGTGGCCCATGGTATGTGCCATAAAGAATATAATACACCAATGATAACATATCTAAAACTTCATAATGAAACCTCTGTAGGTGCACAGGGGTGGGATGTAGCTAACTGTCTGTGGGATGGTGCATATAAAAAGATTCCTCGTTACTAATGAAAAAATGTAGCAGGCTTCCTCTCTGTGACTGTGTCAAAATGACCATACGTCTGACATCCAATAGCCGATGATTAATAAATCAATGTGCTGGGGTGGTGTCACTA
>JAECMU010154062.1:0-13725 GCA_016106625.1 Dracogyra subfuscus | reverse complement strand
GATGAATAATGATTGACAGGGTTTGTGGGTTTGTGGGATAGTATATTGGTTGGTGGGGGTGGGTGAATAAATATGTTGGATGGTTAGATAAAGGATGGACAGGATGGGTGGATGGGTGGATGGATGGATGCATGACTGGATGGATGGATGTATGGATGGATGGGCGTACTGAAGGATAGATAGATAGATGGATGGATAGATAGATGAATAATTGGGTCTGTGAATGGGTGCATGTAAAGCAAGACATCACAACTGCAAACTGCACGCTTCACTGACAAACTGACCATGTATTCATTGCAGAATATTGCATGCACCCAACTAACTGACCTCCAGTGACAAAGTCAAATTTAACACCTGACTTGAAGTGCATAATTTCACTAAAACCGTTATTGTCGGGGACAAGTGAAGTGTGACAAACGGTGTCTATATCTGGAGCTATTGATGGAGATAAACAAACAGTAGGTTTAAGTTCTAATACAGGGCAGGTCAAAGGTTATTCAGCGAATACCTCTTGACATGTCTACAATGGGACTTATTTCCACCTGTAATAATAAACATGAGGAATTGTTTGTTTAGTTTGTGTTTAATCCACATCAGTTACAACCTAGCACTGGGTCCTCATTTAGCACTGCAGTAAGAAATTTTTTGTCTACATGGTGTATATTAACTAGTTTTTCTTTATAAAATTACAGGTTAGGAGACAATTGATGGATTTAACACAGATTATTATACAAATCAATCTAAAAGATAAATTTTCAAACAATATTTCAAATAAAATAATTTATAGGAAATTATATACCTATATGTAAGTACAAAATATGTCTGGTAATCCAAACACATCTTAACCTATGAATGAATGAATGTTTAACGACACCCCAGTACGAAAAATACATCGGCCATTGGGTGTAAAATTATGGTAATGGAAATAAATAAGGTGATGATCAACATCAATAGAAAAATTCAAGATATAAATAAAAACAGTGTAAATACAAATACAAATATCATGGATAATATCACAGTGCAAATACAAATACAAATATCACGGATACTGACTTTTATTCTAAACTTTAATTTGTGCTGTATTGACCATTCTCAAAGAGAATGTTACAGCCCTACACCACGGTGAGGCTACAGCATGTGCAGGGGCTTAACCTATGATACTGAGAAAGGAAAAACATATTTCCAAACAGCGCAAGTTATTGTTTAATTCAGCAGCTGTTAGGTATAATGAAATATTACATACCATAGTTAATAAATATATATTTATGTTAACTGGTTTTTGTCAAGCCTTTACCAAGAACAATTATTGATTTTCTAAACATGGTTGATATTTTACACACCCACCCACCCACCTCCGGACTGCACTTGTAAAGTAATATTTTAATTTGATATTTAATAATCACAGTTCTTTAACTGTCTTTATCGGTTATATGACATCATCACAGTTGGCACAAATTTAGTTTGACATCATGCACCTTAATCTAAAATCTTATTAACAAATTGAGAGCAAAAAATTAACCAGGTTAATGCACCAAAATATCAAATGGGTTTATTACAACTATGGGCAAGTTATAGCATAAAATGTATTATCAAAAAAGCTCTATGTAAAATTAACATGTACTGGATAGTTTAAACAAACCATGTTTCAGATGCCATCTTTGTTAAACTGCTTTCGTAAAAGTGCACTTAACCTTCACCAGAGCTTTGTTAATCAATAAATGTCTTTTTTATATTGTTTTTTTTCCCTTTTTTTCTTGCTAAATCCAATTTCCTGTCTGCTGTGGATGCTCTATGTAAATACTAGTAGATCATTAAATCTTTCAACAACAAACCGAAATTCAGGAAGAGATTTAACAGATTAATAAATATTACTTGTCAAATGACTGTTGTACAAAATTAATATATTATTCAATTGAGTTTAAGAGTTTTATCCTAAAACGTACCCATAATATCCATGTCATAAAGCCATTTGATATTTCAGGGCTTCTAGATTATGGTAGCCCCACTCCCATGGCTAGTGATATTCAGTGTTGGGCTAGTAAATAATTACTATAACTAGCCCAATGGCTAGTGGAAAAAAACCTTGTCAAATGCTGCATTTAATTATTTTGTAAATATGAATAATCCTTCCCTCTTTCCACCTCAATCTGAGGATTTATAAGCTCAAGCTCCCTGTTTAGGTGACATATCTAATTATTACTATTAGTAACTTAAACTAAAGTAGGGCTAGTGAATTTGTAATCATGGCTAGTATATTTTTAAAATCATTGATCCCATGGCTTGTGGATTTTTATAAAATTCTAGAAGCCCTGTATTTACCATTATTAACTCAGTTAATTTTTTATCGTCAGTGGATCATTTATTTATGTGTCATGTCATGTCATAGGGTTTAACGTGCACATTCAGAACAAGCTGTTGTAGTGCATGCCTGTCATGGGCACAAAAGCCAATAAGACTTGTATACCTGAGCTTAACATTCTGATGAGATTTAGTTGAAATCTGTGATGTCAAACTACATTTGTGCTACCGTAATTGCAATGATGTCATATAACTGATGAAGTGAGTTCAGAACTTTGATTTACTAAATACTGAATTAAAATGTTACCGGTATTTTATATGTGTTACAGGATAAACAAATATTGCTACTCATATTTTTTAATATGTAAAATGTCAACCTCATCTAGTTAATAGGTATTTGTCTTGGCAGAGTCTCAACAAATACCAATTAACCTACCGTATATTCATCACAAGTGGTTGATATTTTACATATTAAAAAACACTTGTAACAAATCCTATAAGTACGTACAGTGCAACCCCTCAAAACCGGACCCTCTGTAAACTGGAATTCCCTCAAAACTGGATGTTTTACTTGGTATCTTTTTAAACACCTGTGTAGACGAGAACATCTCTAAACCGGATATCTCTTAAAACCAGACTTTTTACTTGATCTTGAGGGGGTCCAATTTAGAGGTGTTTTCACTGTATATACATTTTTGTTACACACCCGTTGGTAGGAACATCAATCGTTATTTATGTTAACCTGAATTACTAATAAGCTCAAATTGTGTAACAGGCGCATATGCAGGCAATTAAAGAGGAGGGTCTGTACTGTCGAATCATGCAACCCTGGAAACAGTTTTGAAAAAAGAAGAAAATTTGCATGGACCAGAAGGGGTTTTGATCTTACTCCCTAATATGTGCAATTACAGTTGGAAAAGACATTTAAATTTGTTTTAAAACTGGCTGCACATCAAGTTAATGCTTTACAACTGGGCTATGTCTCGTCCCTTTTTTTTCTTTCTTTTTTTTTAATCCCACTGGCCCCTTTCCTTATCTCTCCTTTGAATTACATCTCATTTCTTCCCAATCTGGCAACTCCTCCTATCTTTCAACTTATTTTGCTGTCCACCTCCACATCCCAGTCCATGTCTCTCCAACTGCGACAGTTGCTTGACTCTTGTGGCTATCTGTGCCACACACCTGCCATTCCCCATCAGCTTTTAGCTGTGGGCTTAGTCTGACCACTTCGGGGAGTGTTCAGTAGTTACTTCTGACATTGTTAAGAGGCACTTGTAACCACCTACCATGCACCCCTACTACCGGCAGTCGTTAGTTAGTGTCGCCCCTTTCTTTAAGTTAATGCCAATTCATTGGTTACCTTTTGACACAAATGGACAAAAGTAATGTTTCTAATTAACACATTGCTGAGAGTACTCGATTACAGTCATACATATATTTCCTTTCATATAACAGACTGCTGAGTGTTTCCATTAATACACAGTCAGGGATACTCCATGACAGTTACACCTCACTTCTCTTTCAGATTACATCACGTGCCTTAATGAAATCAATTGGTATGAATAACTAACGAGCAGTAGAGTTAATATTTAACCAGTCAGACCACAACACCACACGCAGAAATATTGACAATCGCTGGTAACTCAAACAAACCTACACTTGATAGGTACATACGATACCCTGACAAGCACGGTAATTGTATTGACAACAGACTGCACACATACACACACACACCAGTACTACAAGAGCGACATACTGCTCTAACAAGTTAACAGTCCGGGTATTCAGCAGAGACTTACACCACCTAGGAAGTCAGACAAGCCAATCTTTGACACTCCACTGATCACCCATGAAGTCAACTGTCCATTATATATTACATGGAGGTAATTCTGTGGAAGTATAATGAACAGTTTTATGAATGAAGTGGAATATCGGTTAACAGTGGAGTCTGTTACAGGTAAAAACTAGAAAGAAACAAAAGAAGAATGGGCATGACTGCAAGACATCTGTACAGAGAATATCATCACACAAACCAACACAAGGTTACATGTACACAAGCCTGTTGCATTCACTCCTACTCGGATTGTGTTTCACAGTGCACACAGATGAGTTGGTGTTATGCGTGTGAGAGATTTTAAACAGGAACATTATCTGTTCCGATGGCAGATGGATGAATGGAATGTGCATAGATGCATGGATGGAACTAAAAATGATAATCAAAAGCTATAAAAAATACATTTATTTTAATTTCTTTTTAACTATTTTTACAACAAAAATGGATGGATGGATGGATGGATGGATGGATGGATGGATGGTTGGATAGATGGATGGTTGGATGGTTGGATGGTTGGTTGGATGGATGGATGGATGGATGGATGGATTGGTGGATGGTTGGATGGTTGGATNNNGATGGATGGATTGTTGGATGGATGGATGGATGGATGGTTGGATGGATGGTTGGATGGACGGATGGATGGATGGAATGTGCATATATTGATGGATGCTTCTATGGATGGATGGATGAATGGAATGTACATAGGTGTATGGATGGATGATCGGAAGAAATGTTTTATTCAACGACACACTCAACACATTTTATTTATGGTTATATGGTGTCAGACATATGGTTAAAGACCACACAGATATTTAGAGAGGAAACTCACTGTCACCACTTCATGGGCTACTCTTTTCGATTAGCAACAAGGGATCTTTTATATGCACCATCCCAAAGACAGGATAGTATATACCACGGCATTTATTACACCACTTGTGGAGCACTGGCTGGAATGAGAAATAGTCCAATGGGTCTACCGACAGGGATCAATCCTAGACTGAATGTATATCAAGTAAATGCTTTACCACTGGGCTACGTCCTGCCCCATGGATGGATGGATGGATGGATGGATGGATGGATGGATGGATGGATGGATGATATGTATGTATGTATGTATGTATGTATGTATGTATGTATGTATGTATGTATGTATGTATGTATGTATGTATGTATATATGGATGGATGGATGGATGGATGGATGGATGGATGGATGAATTTATCAATGGATGGGTTGATTGTTGGAATATAGACGAAGGGCTGTATTGTAGGTATGGTTGGATGGATGGATGGATGGTGAACAGCAGGGATGAATGAAGAGATGGAAATAAAGACAACAGTAAACAGAGAGCCAGATCGTTATACAAATGAACAAACATGGAGATGGATGAACTAACAGGATTATGAAATAAATTCATTACAGGATCAGTGAGATACTGATGTCAAAAAAAGAAAAACAAAATAGTTACACTATCCTGGGGCAAATATGTGATGTTGTTCTAGGTACACCATGATACCATTTACAAGAAGTCATCTGGTTGAGCCACATTAATGCAATACAAGCAAACAAGCCAGGAGAGATGGGTCAAAAGTTCCAGGGTTTTCGAGCAAGAGTTAGGTCAAAGGTTCCACTGCTCTGGAACAGGAAACAGCACAGCACAAATTGACTGCTGGAGAGATGTTTGACCACAAATGTAAAGAGTTTACCCAGAAAGGGCAGGAGAATATTTACCAAGTGGTGGTGTGGCTCCACCTCATGGGTCTAATTGCCTGGCAAAGCTTGGTCAAACATGCTCAAATCAGTGGCTCACTCAACAAGTGGTGGAGGATTTAGCATACAAGTGAAAAGGTTGTCCTCCGAGTGATATACCATCATCTCAATTCAGATGCATTTTTTTATTTTTTATTTAACGACACACTCAACACATTTTATTTATGGTTATATGGTGTCAGACATACGGTTAAGGACAACACAGATATTGAGAGATGAAACCTGCTGCGAGCGCTGTACAACTGGGCTACATCTCGCCCCTAGTTCAGATGCTGGCCAACAGTCAATTCCTACAAGTCTTGATGGCACGTCCATCTTCTACCAGATATCTCAGACCTGAGGAGCCAGAGATGAAATCCGGGGTGGACGTGCCTGAATCCTAGGGATATGGACATGTTAAAACAGTTCCAAGTTCAGGCCTGAATTAACATCATTTCTCTGAATGCTTTTCAGTGAATTCTTCCTCAAACCAAAGCACAATGCTCTAGGCCTTAATCAATCGATTATAAATGGTTTTTGAGCATTGTTTTAGAATTTTTTCCTAACTCTACAAATGTCACTACTGGGACTATAAATTATAGGTAACATTATTGACATATATATTCATACTGTGTAAACTGTTATATGTCTACATAATACAGATGTATACCACAGAATATATCTACTATTAAATGTTTTGAATTTTAAAGCATACTAAGTAGGGTATGTTCTAGAATCTTTAATTAAAAACAAGTGAAATATGTCCTTAAGCATGCAAATTTAGTTTTCAAATGGTATATGAATGATTGGGTTCAATTGAACCCCATCATTCATATACCATTTGAAAACTAAATTTGCATGCTTACAGGTGCTTGTCAACCCATACAATAAAATCATTGGGGAACACTGTCAACTGTTAACAATTTGGTTCATCTGTTTTCATTGCACACATCATAGTACATGTACTAAGTATGGATAATGATATAGAAAAAATATTTATGTGCCTCTATCCTCAAAACATTTCAGGGCCCAGCTTCTGGATATGAGAGTGTGAGTGCTAGAGTTTTGAGCATGTCCTTCCCGAGCATGTCCGTCCCTGGGCCTGTCTCTGGCTAGCCAGGGGCTTGTCCCGAGACAGATATGGATATGCAGTAGCCAGGTCCATAGCTAAATATAATTGTAGGAACGGTATCTTGTTGGCACATCTTATTTATCACTTTCCAGACAAACCGGACAGCATATATATGTGTCACATACTTTAACATATGCTGAACAATAAAGTGGAACTAAGCCAGTGGGATCAATCCTTATAATGTAGCACACTTCAATTGGCTGCTCTTAATGTGTTCTCATTGTCACTGACAATCTCTCACACATAAAAACGGAGGTCGTGTTAGTGCTCATCGCCTGGAATCGGAGGAATGTCTGGACCTGGTTGGGTTTCTTCATGGTTGGGTGGTGTCCTCCATACCTGTAGTGAAACCTGCTCAATCAGCCTCCTCTATAAAACAGACACCTTTCTTTAAGGTGCTACCTTGCTGGTATTGTAGACCATTAATTGCAGAACTAGTTTCCAAATTAGTTTCTATAATAACCTGTATTAAGCAGTCACCTAAGAGCCAAGCCACCTCTATTAAGCAGCCTCCTGTCCATAGAGATCACCATGCAAACCATCCACAATTGTAACTAATAGCCCGGTTTGGAGTCGGTATCTGGACTGAAAATCCCATGCCTCGACTGGGATCTGAACCTAGTACCTACCAGCCTGTAGACCGATGGCTAACCACGACGCCACCGAGGCGGTCCCCCAACAGCTTGGTGAACAAAAGAGCACAGTCACAGATTTGCTGCAGTTTAAAATTCTTCAGCACTTCCAATAATTCCATTAAGAAAAATGTTGTCACATATTTGCTTCAGTTTAAAAAGACTGTTAAAAAACAAGACATTTCCTATGTTTCTTTTCAAAGGCGCCTGAGGTACACACTGTTCAGTGTGAGGAGAAATATAACTAAGTTCTCCCCTCCCATGTTTAAATGAATTCTTATTCTTATTGTGCGTCTGCTGTTCCAATTTGCCGAAATGTCTCACCCTCGTGCTATGTTTGGCATCAGACTATTCACTATCCTTAGCTAAATGGTTCTGAGACAATTATTTACAACTCAGCAGCAAAGTATATGCACTGTGGCTGCATTTACTATGTGCATTTCTGAAGATATGTCCTCTCAAAGGAGGCCGAGTTAGACACAAGTGATACCTGCATACCTAGAACACAGTGTTTGTCTTAAGTGTTGCTGTCTTGTGACTGTCAATTTGCAGTCCTTGCAGTTTAAATACATACAGCTTTGGCTTTAAACACATTGGTATTTGCTTTGTCTTTTTTTACTGTTGTTTAACAAAACAAAAGGAAATGAAAAAAAACAAATCCTAAAACAAATCTCTTTTTTTTTAAAAGAGCAAATTTTTGGCATTGTAGATTACTAGTAGTTTTGTTCTAACGTCAGTGACAGACACTTTCAACAAATAAATTTGGCTTCGTGTGCAATAACTATATACAGTCTATATTATAGAGGCTATTTCATGTGTTTTAATACAATGTTTATGTCAAGTTATGTGTGAAAACCATATTTTCATGACTTGCAAAGCAATGAGTGAAAATAAGTATTTTTCAAATTGTGAGTTATTTTGCATTGAAAGTTTTCCAGCATTCTAAAACCTGAAATATATCGCTAAAGATCGAAAGTCAGGAAGCATCCTATTTATGTACGGCTTGTTTATTATGAATCTGTGCACACATGAACTTTGACAACACAATAACTCTGAACCAGGAAGGTTTTTTTTTTACAAAATGCATTATACTCTCACTCATTATTTTAAATAGTAGCATCGATTAAAATCATATGCTATATTAGTACCTATCTGCATCTAAATAATCAACACTTATCAAGAGTGAAACAATCCTGTCACTGTGATGTCTGCTTTCATCTTTGGATCAGGTCATGTGACATACATATTCTTTCAACAAAAACAAATTATGGAAGCCCATCTTACCTACATGTATAGGATGCTTTCCGATACAGGCCATGGAATGTACACATCACAGTTGAATGTGTTTTATCTATCGACAGAATACAATGATATGGCTATAAACACTTTATTAATTGATATTTGTAGTTAATTGAATAAGGTAATAAATCAAGCAATCATATTGATTGTGTGATTACAATGTGTGTGCGTTGTAGCCATTTTCCCATTAATAGGACGCTTCACGATCCTTCGAGGATACCTTAAGAATTTTTTACACACAGTAATTGTTCAAGGTTTTTGCCACAGGCAAACTGCTCACCTACGGCACTGCTTACAGAAATTTTAATTAAGCCAATAATGTTTATCCAGCAGCAATGTACAAACTGCCAACAGTAAAATCCCTGATCTACCACAAGTCACATCACAGTGGTAGCAATTTCTCATTCCATCCAGTGCTCCACAAATGATGGAACAAAGGCTGTGGTATGTACTATCCTGTGTGTGGGATGGTGCATATAAAAGATCCCTTGCTGCTAATCGAAAAGACACCATATAACCATAAATAAAATGTGTTGAGTGTGTCGTTAAATAAAACATTTCCTTTCTTCAAACACGATCTCCTTCAGCATTCTGAAAGGGCCGGCTATTTGAACAAGTCCTAAGAACCGTGTTTTTATGTGAAACTTCAATCAGCCAGCTCGCGTCTATTAAATGTTTTGTCTTGCTGAGATAAGTACATATAAAAGGGACTCCTTGCTAGTACAGCAATAAAAAAGGACAGCTCACCCACAGGATAAGTCACTGCATCTGCTCACGCTCTGTATTGATAATGATCATATTAACACCGCTGGGAAACTCTGAAAACATTCCTTCCCTAAAGCCCACTACATCCAGCTTCAAATACACAGTACTCCCATTAATCTGACTTTTGTAGGTACAATGATACCGTTTTTCAAATTTGTTACAGCTTTGTAAATTAACCAAACTTATTGTCCATTTTTAAGGGTTGAAACTAGGGCATGGGTGAAAAATATGCCTTAGTGTTTAAAAACTAGGGTCTGCATGTACACCCCTTTAACGTGAATTTATATGCCATCAATACGGTAATATCATAAATGGCTCCCCATAATCTATGTTTGGGAGCAATTGATCACTCAGGGGCTATTTCTCGTCACAGCCAGTGCACCATGACTGGTATATCAAAGGCCATGGTATGTGCTATCCTGTCTGTGGGATGGTGCATATAAAGGATCCCTTGCTGCTAAGAGTAGCCCATGAAGTGGTGACAGCGGGTTTCCTCTCTCAATATATGTGTGGTCCTTAATCATATGTCTGACGCCATATAACCATTAAAAAAATGTGTTGAGTGCGTCGTTAAATAAAACATTTCTTTCTTTCTTTCTTTCAACTGATCACTCCTCTCAATTTTGTTTAAAACAAAGTTTATCTCTCTAACTGAAGTTCTGTCAGCATGTACAGTGAATCTCAAAACTCAAACCGGCCTTGGTGGCATTGTGGTTAGGCCATCGGTCAACAGACTGGTAGGTACTGGGTTCAGATCCCAGTCGAGGCAAGGATTTTTAATCTAGATACTGACTCCAAACCCTGAGTGAGTGCTCCGCAAGGCTCAATGGTTAGGTGTAAACCACTTGAACCGACCATTGATCCATGACTGGTTCAACAAAGGCCATGGTTTGTGCTATCCTGCCTGTGGGAAGGGCAAATAAAAGATCCCTTGCTGTTAATCGACATAAGAGTAGCCCACGAAGTGGTGACATGGGTTTCCTCTCAAAATCTGTGTGGTCTTTAGCCATATGTCTGATGCCATATAGCTGTAAATAAAATGTGTTGAGTGCATCGTTAAATAAATCATTTCTTTCTTTCTCAAAACTCAAGCGTTTATCAACTGTTTCTTGTCATGCAATTTAATTACAGTCTGTTATTATCAGTTGATCACACTGACTTTTATCTGCTGGCAGTATACAGTTATACATAGTTTGAATGCCAATAGCAAATGTTTTTATTTGCTCTGATGCACCCTGAACATCGATTGGTTCATTAATTGCACAGTGGCCATTAAACCCGCTGCAACCACTAAAACCATATTTATATAATATTAAGTATCAACAAACCTTCTGTGGCAAATCAAATATCGGCACATCACAGACAAAATCAAATATTACCAATTAAGAATAGTCTTGAGAATGATTTAGCACAAAAATACACTCACATAACTATAGTGTTCCAGAATAGCAGGAGATTCTCTGCAAGTCACGAAGACTCATTAACCATGATCTCAGGGTTTTTGTGGAAGATATTTTTTTTACGCTACAGAGAACTTTTTTTTTTAATGATCGACACAACTAGAGCACACTGATTAATTAATCATTGGCTATTGGATGTCAAACAAATAGTACTTTTGACATATTGTCTTAGAGAGGAAACCTGCTACCTTTTTCCATTAGTAGCAAGTGATCTTTTATGTGCACCAACCCATAGACAGGATAGCACATATAGCCTTTAATATACCAGTCATGTTGCACTTGTTGGAATGAGAAATAGCCCAAATGGGCCCACCGATGGGGATCGATCCCAAACTGACCACACATCGAGTGAGAGCTTTACCACTGGGCTACATCCCAACCCTACAATACAGAGAAATTCTTAAACTTTTGTCACAATTTGCCCAAGGGCTAGGATCTAACTCAGTCAGTAGAGTACCTCAAGTGCGTGGTTCATAGGATCAATTCACCTCCTGTTGGGGTTTTTCCTGTTCCAACCACCGACTCATGACTGGTATGTCAAAGGTTGTGGTATGTGCTGTCTTGTGTGTGCATATAAAAGACCCCTTGCTTCTCATAGAAAAATGTAGTGTGTTTTCTAGCTAAATTAAGACAGCTGAATTTACAAAGCCATGGTGGGTTTTTTAACACAGGTGTTTAAGCTTTGTTTAATGTATGTAGTTACACATGTGTAAGACATAAACCAGGGTTTAAGCTTTGTTTAATGTATGTAGTTACATGTATGTAAGACATAAACAGGTGTTTAAGCTTTGTTTAATTATGTAGTTACACGTGTGTAAGACATACATAAACAGACATTTAAGCTTTGTTTAATGTATGTAGTACGTTACACGTGTGTAAGACATAAACAGGTGTTTAAGCTTTGTTTAATGTATGTAGTACATTACACGTGTGTAAGACATAAACAGGTGTTTAAGCTTTGTCAATGTATGTAGCTACACATGTGTAAGACATAAACAGGTGTTTAAGCATTGCCAATGTATGTTGTTACACATGTGTAAGACATAAACAGGTGTTTAAGCTTTGTCAGTGTATGTTGTTACACATGTGTAAGACGTAAACAGGTGTTTAAGCATTGCCAATGTATGTAGGTACACATGTATAATACATAAACAGGTGTTTAAGCATTGTAAATGTATGTAGTTACTTACACGTGTGTAAGACATAAACAGGTGTTTAAGCTTTTTCAATGTATGTAGTTACATGTGTGTGTGAGACAGAAACAGGCTTTGTAAATTTGACCCTATGTCTGAATGACCACCTGTCTGACATCAAATTGTGTGTGTGTGTGTTTGTACAGTGATAACAATATATGGGATGTTTGTGTGTGAAAAGATCTGCAGTGCGGGTGCATGAGTCATGTTTTACTGTGGACACAATACAAAACAGGTGTTGAGCACCAAGTAGCCTAGATTGGCCAAAGATTAAGATAATTATACCTGTATCCAACATGGCTGTGCACACTTGTGAAACAGCAGCACAGTTAGTACATGGCTACTGTGGATGAAGTTTGTTTTGTTTAACAACACCACTGGAGCACATTGACTTATTATAATCAGTAGATTTTGGATGTTGAACATTTTGTGTTCATGACACGCAGTCTTCAGAGTAAGCCCACAACAATTTTACACTAGCAGCCAGGGATCCCAGAGACATGACAGCACATACCACTGCCTTTGATATCTCTGTTGTGGAGCAATTGTTGGGATGGGAAAATTCAAATTTAAGAATTTGTCCACCAAGAGAATTCAACCCTTCGACTCAAGAACCTTAGACAAAGCTCTGTACTAATTGAGTCCGATCCCAGCCACGCACTGTGACAGCTAGCTACTATGTGGCATACTGATCCAACACTTAACCATTTGACGTATTTTCATCCACCAAAGCTTCAAGCAACCCTATCTTAGGCTCCCTACCCTCCCACCACACCTTAAAGGACACCGGACACCAAAAGACATGTAGTGTGTAATGGATTAAGTTAGCGTCATAAACCGCATTACTCTTACGCACAGCTCGCTGCGAGGCACCAGTCAGCTGCGCGTCTTAGGTTTGGGGTAAAAAGTGGGCGGGATTATGCATAGATCTGAACGAAAGCGAGGCAATACGTCATCGATGAGAGCCGTCCAAGAATTCCAGCAATACCGGTACACGTGTTGATTATTTGTTTGTGCCTTTCAGTCGTTTGGAAAACGCGTGATTGGTCTGAACATCCAATACCCGGCCGAGTTCCACAAAGATGGCATTCATTTCAATAAGAAAGGAACCAGAAAGTACTTTTTTAAATTACGGAGACTGTTTGCGGGTTTCTGAGTGACTTGAAATTATAATTTTGTTTTAACAGTGAAGCAATATTTTAAATATCAGAATGTGTTTTGTTGCATTTTTTTTCTAATTGGGAAAAGTAAATACACGTTTGTATACGATATCATCACGAACGCATTGAGTATTATACAATATATATATTTATTACCTTTAATGTTAATGATTTTCCCACCATATCTAAGTATATAAAATACAA
>JAECMU010154053.1:0-16724 GCA_016106625.1 Dracogyra subfuscus | reverse complement strand
TATATATATATATGGGCCACCGGTTCTCACTAACCACTTACATTTTAAATCATGTTGTGTATTTTCCATCAATTGGTTCAACTGTGTGTCGGTAAGCTTTAAGCTGTCTGCACAAATAAAACAGAAAGAAACAAAATGGTGAAAAGCATGTTAGTATAAAACAAGGAAAACTCAACAGGCATAAAAACAAGAGCAATCAAATGAACTAAAGAAGAAAGAAGCAAAATAGGGAGTCGAATTTACGAAAGGCAATCACTGTGTATTTATTTTATTGTTAAATGCTTACAAAATAAGATATAATGCATGTCGCTAAATGTGTGCATTTACCATAAATTATTAAGATAATTTTAAAGACAAATTTAATATATTTTATATAATTTATTAAATATATATGGCTGTTTAGGAAATGTGTATTTAACAAATTATTAAAATAATTTTAAAGACAAATTTAACATATTTGATATAAATTATTAAATATACAAGGCCATTTAGGAAAGTTTAATATGACTAAAGGATAAATGCCTTTCATAAATTCAGTACTATAAAATTAATAAGTATAGCACAATGAAAGAAAAAGCATAAAACAAAAGTAAAAAAACTGAAAAGTAGACTTGGTTCCATGAATACAAAGATTCATGTAAAACATTTTGAATAACTTTTCGTGAACAATTCAGTCATCATTCAAAGTTCAAATAAGTTTTCCAGGAATGACACAAATCTACATTCAGGGCTTCCTATTGAATTTGGATCTCATCTTAAAGTCAAGTTACATATGGATTTGTTACACTGGTGGTTTATTCCGTTCATCCTTCCCTGTGGAGAAATTGCCAATGGCTTTTATAGACTTTAATTTACATAATGTGCGTATGCTTCATATAAAATCGCCTCAAACATACTGTAAATGTTCTAAATGATTGAAATTTTGGGACCCACATGTGAACATACCATAATTGTGAATAATTTCCAATATTTACAAATGACCAATAAATAATTACTTGAAAATTATTAAATTTTTCCTGTGTGACACCTCAGCACATTTTAAACCTGCATTTGGTTTTGACCCTTGACTTAGTTTTGTTTTGTTTAACAACACCACTAGAGCATTTTGATTTATTAATCATCGGCTATTGGATGTCAAACATTTTGTAATTTTGACATATAGTCTTAGATAGGAAACAAGCTACATTTTTCAATTAGTAGCAAGGGATCTTTTATATGCACCATAGCACAGACAGGATAGGACATACCACAGACACTTGATTTAGGCAGTGAGACAGTAAACTCATTGCAGACCTAACGAGCTACACCTATCCAACAGCAGCAAGGATTCTTTTACATAAATTTTCCCATGACATAATAGCACATACAACCAACAGCCATTGATATATCAGTAATAGGAAGGAAGGAAACAGTTTATTTAACAATGCACTCAACACATTTTATTGATGGTTATACAGTTAAGGACCACACAAATATTGATGGAGGAAATCTGCTATCGCCACTTTATGGTCTTTTTTTTCTGACTAGCAGCAAGGGATCTTTTATATCCACCATCCCACATATTACAAAACAGAACAGGGAATTTTCATCTCTTTAAATCATGTTAAATTTAAAAAGAATAATAGTATACATATACATGTACTTTTATGTATTCAAATTAATATATTTATATTGCATTATGAAATAGTATGGGTGAAGGAAGTGGTATTTGTCAGGTGTTACATATCGATTTCAAAATATATCTGTATATAATAATAATCAAAAGAAATATTTACATTCATATGGGGAATGTTTTAGTCCAAAATTGGGAATCAAAAACAACATAGCCTTTTGTGAATGGTGGGGAATGACCGATTATCGGAGTCTGTAACATGGGTGATAAAACCAAAGGTGATTAATCCTAGTATTGTAAGAAGTCTACTACAGAGCCTAATTCTATATCACAGAAGCAGAGATCAGTGCAATTTTTATTCAAACTCTTTAACAGATGTAAGCAGGCATTAGATCAGAACAAACTGCTGTGTGGTAAATGTAACAGGTATAAAACCGATACACGTCCAGTTAACTATGATTAAATATTACAAGCATCCACATAGACTTTGATTAGCAAACATAATTTAAAAAATATTTTAAATTAAATATTATTCATATTTGACATATTTCACCATATGACTGGAGTCTTTTTTGTTTATAGATAATATGTCCACAACAGCATGTACATGTACATGTACAATGTAAGGTAATACATTAAACAACAATGCAATGCAAGTCTGATTTCATGGTAACATATTCTAAATGGTATTCAGTGATCTAGATTAACCAACTTGTCTTACAAGTGACATGTCTAATAGATCAGGTATCAGCACATATCATTATTAAAAAATCATTAAAGTCTTAATTAAAACATCCAGCTAATGTTTGAATGTTTTTGCCAGCACACATTTCATATGAAGAAATGTTTTATTTAACAACACACTCAACACATTTTATTTATATATGGTGTCAGACATATGGTTAAGGATCACAAATATTCTGAGAGGAACACCGCTGTCGCCACTTCATGGGCTACTCTTTCTGATTGGCAGCAATGGATCTCCTATTTGCACTTCCCACAGGCAGGATAGCACAAACCATGGTCTTTGTTGAACCAGTTATCGATCACTGGTCGGTGCAAGTGGTTTACACCTACCCACTGAGCACTCATTCAGGGTTTGGAGTCGGTATCTGGATTAAAAATCCCATGCCTCAACTGGGATCCGAACCCAGTACCTACCAGCTTGTTGATCGATGGTCTAACCATGATGCCACCGAGGCCAGTATATACTTCATATGTTTTTTGTTGTCTTTTTTCACAAATATCTAAAGATATTTTAATACTCAAGGAAAATACTGACTGATAAGTGCAATGATGTTTAATAAAGACGCCAACATGAAATTGTGTAAATATTACATGTTCTACCAACTGCATAACTTCATGTCAAATGAAGAACATTAATACAAGTGGCTGCTTACAAAATATTTCAAGATTATACCATCCCACTGACCCACTAACCCAACCACCCATCAACCCAAGTATAAACTCTCATATCAGCAGACACAATCAAAACAACAAAAACTAATTTATCACACATTGACCACAATTCAATGGTGTATATAAGCATTATTATAAAGAGGTATATATCAAAATCAAGAAAAGGTAATTATTAAGAATAATGCTGAATCAGGGCATAAAATTTGGCACGAACGATTTTGTCATTCGTCTGTCGGTTATGCAAAACCAATATTGGCACGAGCGACAGATCGTTCGTGCAGAAACTGTAATTGTTCGTCAGAAAATCCAAAAAGACGTATTTAGGCTAATATCACTATTTTGGGATGAAACACAAAAATAAAAGAAAGGGCCTAGCATTGCAGGTGTCAGAAAGATGTTTGAAATAGACATCGCGGTCAATTACAAAGTCGGCACTGTCTTTTGAAGTCTCTAAAAAACATTCAGATTTTTGTTTGGCACTAACAAGCATACCAGAAATAATTATATTTTAGTATTTTCGTTTGATTACCGTTGCACTTTAATCTTTTCAGTTGTATATGAACAACTGGAGAAAATCGTTCGTGCAAACACTAAAACCACACGAACGACAGATCGTTCGTCTGAAAAAGTCAAATTTTATGCCCTGCTGAATTATTCCCTGCAATAAATCTGATCAGATCTCCAGAACTTATGAAGTCAAACATAATGAACAACAACTTTTGAACACAATTGTAAATATAGGTAGTGTTTGATTTGAACAAGTTTTCAAACACTAGATTCGTGTTTGAAAATCTAACACCTTGAACACAACTTAGACACATGGAAGAGCATTCTTGGGTTCATAGTATTTTATTACAAGTTTTATTGAGCATGTAAAAAAGCAACTCAACCCTTGGTTGCTCAAATCAAGCTTGACCATATATCCTCACCTTCTAATGTAGCAACTTGTTCGATATATTTGAATGCATCCCTGCGTGCTTCTAACTCCTCTGATAGGAATGAGCAATACACATGAAATCCAACAGAAATACAAGAGCATCAAACTAAAACAACTAAAAATCTGATTATATAACTGATAAAAACAATCTGAAAATAGCTGAATTGAAATATTTTTCAGAGCACACACAACATTATCAACCTACCAGCATTATATTAACGCTGATTCACGTGCGAGATTATGGTAATAAAACACAGAAAATGGACAAAGTTATTTTTTTAAATCTGTAATACAGTGTACTTATTAATAGCAGTTTTACCATGTGCACAAAAAACTGGTAATAAAAAAAGTTTGCTTTGTTTAACGACACCACTAGAGCACATTGTTTAATTAATCATTGGCTATTGGATGTCAAACATTTGGTCATTTTGAAAAGAGAGAGAGAGAGAGAGAGAGAGAGAGAGAGAGAGAGGGGGGGAGAAAGAGTTTGTGTGTGTATGTGTGCAAAAACATTTTCATTACAAAGATGATGAAGACGATAGTAATGATGATAACAATTTATATATTTGTTTTATATCCAACTAACAGTAAAGTATGCTGTAATCATAACAGTTATCAATAATTACAGATATTTCACAGACGAGTGTAAACCGTGATCACCACATTTCTTAAACCTCCTTCCACAGTCCATTGAACTAAAAGCCAAGAAAACTATTTTAAAGCAACTGTAAACAAACACCCTTACCTGCTAGATCAATAGCATATCCTGAATGTGATCTGTTGGATGTCTTGTGTGCTGTAAGCTTCTCTAACATGAGGCAATCAAAATTGTATATCAATATATGCAAATTAACATCAAAATGTTTATTCATTAGGTACGGTAAGTGAAGCCTGAACTAGATCTAGCATGAGGTAATCAAAATCGTATATTAATATACGCAAAATGACATCAAAATGTATATTCATCAGGTATGGTAAGTGAAGATTGCATGAGTAAAATTTAAACATTATGTGTATCAATGAATCAAATTTTTGTTAACTATGTCTTATTTATGTATTAACCTGAATTTCATTAGTTATGATAAACACCCATGTATATGTGTGTGTGTATGTGTGCACCTGCATGTGTACGCATGTATGCATGTGTGTGTGCTTGAGTCTGTGTGTAGGTGTGTGTTTGTAATTGTGCATGCCTGCCTTTGTGTACAAACTAGCATGTGTGTATGTGTTTTTGTGAAAGGAAGAGTGGTAGGTAGTTAATGATTCAAGATTTTCACAGCCAAAACAAAACTATATAATACTAGTAGATATTAGTAAGCTTACTAAAGATAATTACAAGTTTTTATTATTGTGACTACTGACTAGTAACGTAATTTCAGTGAACAGATATTTTGAAATAATGTTTTATTATTACATAATGAAAGACCTTAACATCACTCTCAAATCTAACAGTCGAAAAAAATATCAATAAAACAAAATCAAAACAATGTCAACGCAACTGAAAAGCATACCTTCTAACATAGCAATTTTCTTTTTATATTTTTCACATTCCTTGTTCAACTTCTTTATCTTATCTAAAATGAGTGTACCATAATAATGACATCCACACTGAAAGTAACTGATAAAAACCTGATCTACTTAGCTAAATATATTTTTGGGTACCAGGGACATATATGTAAGACTAAATGTGGCAAACTGGTTAGAAAAAAACACTCAATCAATTGAATGGATCCACCGAGGAGGTTTGATCACGCAATTCAAGCACCTCAAGCGAGCAGTCAGCCAACTAAGCCAAATCCTGCTCCTTGTTAAGCTAAGTATATACTGCTAAGTATAACTGGTATATGGAACATCAACTGTCCTATAAAATGTTATGAATATTTCAATGTGTTTGTGGTTAGGTGAGGCACAGTATTTCAGCTTTCAATATGCAGATGAACTGAATTTAAAGTTTGTTTGGTTTAATGACACCACTAGAGAACATTGATTTATTAATCATCGGCTATAGTATATCGAACATATTGTTATTCTGATACAGAAGAAATCCTCTACATTTTTTTCCATTAGTAGCAAGGTTTTTTTATATGTACCATGCCACAGACAGGGCAGCACATATCACAGCCTTTGAAATACCAGTTGTAGAGCACTGACTGGAATGAACTGAATTTAATAATGTCCTGATGTACAGCATTCTTACCTTCTGAGGTGCTCTCTTGTGTCTTAGAACCCAATCGCAACATCTGTAAGTCTTCAAATAGGAGTAAATAATTTAAAATGAAACCATTAAAATACACTGATATTGAACTGAAACTTATCACTCATATTGATCCCTCTAAGAACTGATATCGGTCATACAAAACAAATTCAGGTAACCCGTTTCATTTCTGTGTAACCTTGCTATGATCATATAAAAATCCATTCCATTTCTGTGTTACCTGTTATGACTATATAAACCCATACCATTTATGTGCAACCTATTATGACTATGTAAAATCCCATACCATTTATGTGTAACATGTTATGACTATGTAAAATCCCATTTCATTTCTGTGTAACCTGTTATGACTATGTAAAATTTCATTCCATTTATGTGTAACATGTTATGACTGTAAAATCCCATACTATTTATGTGTAACATGTTATGACTATGTAAAATCCCATACCATTTATGTGTAACATGTTATGACTATGTAAAATCCCATACCATTTATATGCAACCTATTATGACTATGTAAAAAGACATTCCATTTCTTTGTAATATGTTATGACTACGTAAAATCCCATTCCATTGGTGTAACCTGTTATGACTATGTAAAAAGACATTCCATTTCTGTGTAACCTGTTATGACTATGCAAAATCCCATTCCATTTGTGTAACCTGTTATGACTATGTAAAAAGAAATTCCATTTCTGTGTAATCTGTTATGACTATTTAAAAAGACATTTCTTTATTCACTTAGGTTATATTCAATTAGGTTATAATCCTTGTACCGCATTGCCGGCTTCAGAGTTCCAAACTATGTAGGCGTGACATTCCGGAAAAGGAAGCGAAAATGGAACCGTGACAAATCGACCCAAACCTAAACGGAACCAAAATCTTAAGGCCTGAGGGCCTCAGGGAAGATTAGCTTTTGCTAACTGTGTTACCCTCACTAAATAAAGAATGTATTATTATTATTATTCCATTTCTGTGTAACCTGTTATGACTATGTAAAAAGACATTCCATTTCTGTGCAACCTGTTATGACTATGTAAAAACTAGGGGTGTAACGATATATTCGGTCAAATATCCGGTACATCAAACAGTGATCTACATGTATATTATATTTGCATCCGTATTTGTCATTAGCTGAGCCAAATACACAAATACATATAATATACTGTAATGCTAACTGTACACTTTATTTTTCTAATTTATACTAATAAAAATGCAATAGCCATTCGATTATTTTGATAATTTCTGGACTGGTAATGCAAATAGATCAATTGCATAGACCAATTTTTTTTTATTCAACGCATTGGACTGGTACCCTATGTGTAGCTTGATTTTGCTTTTATATAAAAAAAACTAAAAAGCACCCATGTTATGACTAAGTAAAAACCCATTTTATTTCTGTATATTCTGTTAGCTTATGTAAACAATGTCCTAAATTTAATGTGCAAACAAAAAACAAAAACTACAGCATTTTAAAAAAGTCACAGACCTTAGTTTTAACCCATAAAAATTAACACTAAGTTTAACACTTTTACCCAGCGGTCAAAGACAATAAAAATACCAAATCAGTTTGTTTATGTTGCTTTCCATAACAAGACATTGTTTGTTTTTTACATGCATAATGACAGGTTAAACCTTGTAAATAAAAGTATTGTGTTATGATGTAGCTATGCCAGCAGAAGGAAGGTCAAAATATTAACATCGACTAAAAGGTCACAATATTAACATCGACTGAAAGGTCAAAATATTAACATTGACTGAAAGGTCACAATATTAACATTGACTGAAAGGTCAAAATATTAACATTGACTGAAAGGTCAAAATATTAACATTGACTGAAAGGTCACAATATTAACATTGACTGAAAGGTCACAATATTAACATTGACTGAAAGATCAAAATATTAACATCAACTGAAAGGTCAAAATATTAACATCGACTGAAAGGTCACAATATTAACACTGACTGAAAGGTCACAATATTAACATTGACTGAAAGGTCAAAATATTAACAATGACTGAAAGGTCAAAATATTAACATTGACTGAAAGGTCAAAATATTAACATTGACTGAACGGTCAAAATATTAACATTGACTGAAGAAAAATGAACAATAAAATAAAAGAATGAACACAATTTGAGAAGTTAAAGACTTTTAAAGACTTTTATTATAATTCGAAGACTCTCAAAGAACTAAAATAATGTTACTAATAATTAAGAGTTCACAACTGATTTTTTGTTTTGTTTATTAAGTGTAATGTTAATAGATGTTAATGTGATCATAATAATATGGACCACAAAAACAAACTTTTAACTTACTTATTTTCTTACCTTCCAGCGTCCTAGCATCCATGCGGACATCGTCTAACTTTTCTAACATGAGAAAACCATGAAATGCATTAAACTACTTGATAGAAAAAACATGGCTTTAAAATTGGGACTAATTTATTTAATGGAATCCTACAACCGGATGTACATGAAATACAGTACACTTGGTCATTATTTGTACTTCAGTAAAAAAAAACCAGTCATGTTTTATGCAATATCCTAGAAAATCATAGGTAGATAAACATGCCTGCTATCTATATTTTTGTGTATGATAAATGATTGTAATAGTCTATGAGATTGGACCAAAAATTTGGGCAATCTGTACCATCTCAAAGTGATTTTTCCCATGGACTAAAAGCAATATGGAAAAAGAACATCCTTATGTTAACTGTAATGAATGAATGAATGAATGAATGAAGAAAGGAAGAATGGAATGAAAGAAGGAATATTTTATATTGATCACTACTAATTTTAACAGCTTTTCAACACACATACAAAAAAATGTATACCGGGTATATATAATTTATATTTCACAAAATTTTACAAAAACTTTATCACCATATTTCTCAAGTGTTTGACAGTTTGTGATCAAAAGGTTAAAAATCAAGAATTCTTTTTAATATAGCACCATAAATATATATCTATCCTTACCTTCCAGTAACCTAATCTTTTCCCTATACATCTTTGATTCCATTTGCAAATTCTCTATCTCTTCTATAAAGAAATCCATTAAAATACCAATATTAAATTCAGAAGAAGAGCTTAGTCACAAGTCATACAAGAAATATGACTGATTTTATAACAAAACATAGGGATTCCAATGACAAAAATGATTAAAATATTATATTATATTTTTAAAACATGAAGGTGAAACTATGATTAAGTTTCAATTATCTGGAACCTAAAAGTCTCTGAGAAACAAAGCTATGAAAACTTGATGTAGAACTAAACACAAACGTTGATGTCATCATTATTGGAAAAGTAACTTATATCTTGTCTTCTAAATTCATCAAGACTAGACACAAGTCTTCAAGGGAGTGCATGGAGTAATCATGACTCACAAGAGGGACCAGATCTTCAGGCAGTGTCTCTTGTTTGCGAAAATCGACAATAGGTCAGTGCTTAGTTGGACTTTAAACATTTTTCGAACTGCCCTAAAAAAATTACGTTTAGTTTTTTTTATAAATAGTCCAACGCACTTTAGTTTGGCACCCGCTCAATTGCTCAAATCACCTTAAAACATTTTAGGCCGAGCACTCCAAAATATTTTTGGATTTAATTTTTTTCAAGACATGAGTGGAAATAGCAGTTTTAATTTTCTTTTTTTACTAAATTGTTTATTCCAAATTCCGCACACCTCAAACTCACTTCCCACCCCTTCTGGTCCGGACTTCATCACTACTGAAGTCAGAGATTAAGCCCATAACAGGCGTGCTTGAAACCTTCGTGGTATATAAGCACGGCTAAAATACAGCAAGCAAGACTAGACAAAAAAAACACCAAAAAACCCACCACAAGTAGCCAAGTACATGTAGAAAATGAACACATCAGCATTTTGTTAACAATAATACTCCTTACTTATTCAAGTGTGAGTATGCGTAAAACTGTATATATCATTCTCCTTCTCTTTAGGATGTCTTATTTATGATCATAAAAATACTAATAAACAGTAAAACTTATTACTGAACAAATATTTTCAAATATTTCACCATATTACACATCCAAAAACTATAAATTCTCTCAAATATTTGAAGCAAAAGAACATCGAGGAAGGAACCATTAAGACAACTCAAACACAAATCCTTACCTTCTTGCATGGCAAGTCTTCTGACATACATATCACAATCTGTTTGCAACTGCTCTATATCTTCTACAGTTGGTAAACCACCAACAAAATAAAATTAAATCCAACAAATTTCAATGTTGTTATCCATATGATTCAACATAACCAAGTTAATAATAATCATCATACAAAGCACATATGTGTAATAACAAGTGTAATGACGTAATTTTGGGAAGTGACGTCATAACATGACTGCACATTTAAAATATGTTATTTCCTTCTAGTTGTGGCTGAAACATTTTGAGTTGGGTCTTGTTATTCATGAAGAAAACAACAATAATAATAAGGATAATAAAGAAATTATTACACTCATATGTGAGTTGTACTGATTTGACAAAACTTGTGTCAGGATTCATGTATTGGGCAATACAAAAATTCTGACACTTGTTTCGTGAAATCAGTACGACACACAAGCTTGTATAATAATCTCTATGTATTAACTAGACTGACAGGTATATCTCATAGGTGTCTGTTACCAACAACAGGTATTTCTGGTAACAGAAACTACTAATTCAAAAGACCTTATTTCCATGATTATTTCAGGTCTGTGAGAACTTAAACCATTTATAGGTCACATCACCAAAATCAGGTAAACCAATTTTGTTTTTGCATAACCCATCAGGATCATGTAATGGGTGTCCTAAATTTAATGTGCAAACAAAAAAGTTATTATTCAGAATGAGACTTGCGCAAGTGATGTGTGAATGAAACGAATGTTGTTGTAACTTTCAAAGAACCTTAAATAAGTCACAGTCTTATGTGTGCTTCCACCACCTGCTTCCTCTAATCCATTTCCTTGATAAACTGGTATATAACTATAAGTTAAATACTTATTATAAACTTTGTTAATTCAGGTAAGCTTGTATTATGTTTATGTTATTCATGGATCCTCAGAAGTATTCATTATAATATTAATGTTCAGTTAATTTTAATTTTTATTTTTTTGGTTTGTTTAACGACGCACTCAACACATTTTAATTACGGTTATATCGGCGTCGGACATATGGTTATGTCGAGAAAAAAACCCAGTGATCAGCTGACGGGGATCGATCCTAGACCGACCGCGCATCAGGCGGGTACTCTACCACTGGGCCATGCTGCCCGCTAATGTTCAGTTAAAGACACTGGCTTCAGTGCATGGTATAGTGGTTAACCCATCAGACTTCATGCTGATATACAAGGGCCTGTGCTTATAAACTTTTTAAGTCCAGTCTAATGTAGTCACATGCATACAATTTGTACAACGCTGTCATAACATTCCTGTCCCAGACTCTATTAGTCTAGAGTCTAGACTCTAAAAGTTCTATAAGCACCGAGCCGGGTCCACCTTCAAGAACTGACTCCCACCCAGAGTGATCTTAATGAATCAATATAAGGCCACAATACCAACCACTAGCCCACTGTCCTGGATACACAGTCCAAACAGCTGAGGTGGCTGCCCATGACAGCATACTTGAACCGTAAATGGATATAAGCATGAAAATAACTATGAATGAATGAATTTATAATCACAGCAGCATGGATAGCTTGACTAAATGGCACAATTAAATGAATTTTAGGTAACAGTCCTACAATGAATGAATGAATGAATGAATGAACAAAGGAACAAACAAATTTATAATCACAGTAGCATGGACAGTTGGACTAAATGGCACAATTAAATGAATTTTTGTTAAAAGTCCTACAAGTACTTCCAAGATCATACTTATGACTATGTTGGTTTATGCAAGTTTAATCACTCAAGTATGCTCAAGGCTTGGTTCAAGCACTCAAATATCCATGTAACCATTGCATAATATTACCTCTGAAATAGATGGATTTAACTCAAGAAAAATCTTCAAGTCAACCGATATCCTTACCTTCCAATGTGGCACTTGTTTGAATATGTTGCTTAGAATCCATGCGCTCTTTATCTAGTTCTTCTACAAAGCAGGAACCAATAAAATATGAATGCCATCAATATGCAAGGATATTTAGCAAGTCACTGCCACTTTTAACATTTGTTGTCCACTACAAATACCACTGTGATTTTATCATTTCCCCTGATATTACTAACACACAATGAGGGTGATATATAGAGAATACTGGCCTCAATGGTGTTGTAGGTAAGCCATTGGATATAAGGTTGGTAGGTATAGGATTTGCAGCCTGATACTGGCTCCCACCCAGACTCAGTCGGTAGGTGTAAGGCCACTACAACAAACAATTAACAACTAACCCACAATAACATGAACCATGTACAAATAACTACTCATGACTACTATCCATGGTGCTTTTGACAAATCCTTTTTACATCATAAAACTAAACACGTCACAATAAAACGTTTCATTTCCACTTGGAATAAGAACTAAGTAACAAGTAATAATCAATAACAATATCCCAAGGAAGTGTCTGGAATACTATAGAGTTAAAGTTTCCAATGTTTACAGACATTGTTATGTGTGTACACAGGTTAATTAATCAACAGGCATCAGATGACAAACATTTATTAGTTCAGACACATAGTATGTTGTAGTACTGAGAGAGAGAGAGAGAGAGAGAGAGAGAGAGAGAGAGAGAGAGAGAGAGAGAGAGAGAGAGAGAGAGAGAGAGAGAGAGAGAGAGAGAGAGAGAGACACACAGAGAGAGACAAAAAGGGAGGGAGGGATGGAAAAAAAGAAAATGAAAGGAAACTGCAAACACATAACCTTATCTTGAAGTACAGATAGTTATCAAATGTTTCTCACAATCCCATTGTGCCTTTTCTAACTTTTTAAAAATTATTCCACCATAAATAGTGTATTAATTACATTCTCCACAAGCTATTCTTTTAAAAATCTATTATTTTAAAGCAAGCAAATATGACAGTATATGGGCGGAATTTACAAATCCTGTTTATGACTTACATATGTTTAACTACAGGTACTGACAATGTTTAAACACCTGCATTCAAGAAAAACGGACCTTGTACATTCGGCCCTAAGAGTCTACAATTTCAAAATTAAGACAAGGTTCCAGTTTTAGTCCCAATTCAGATTATATAAAATACGAACAACGAACCTATTAATATTTTTTAAATTGTATCTCTGCACAAGACAGACATAAAAGAGTGTATTGTCAATATCATGACTGCATGCTCCAATAAGCATCAACTTTTAAGACACGGTTCCAGCTTGAGTCCCATCTCAAATTATATAAAATCTGAACAATATCTCTTAATACTTTAAAAGACATACAATGAAAAAGAGAGTATTATTAGCATCATGACTGCATGCTCCAATAAGCATCAAGCTAAGAGTAACTTAATGTCTATGAATATAATTAGTATTACAACCAACAGAAACATCAGTACAGGTTTTATAGTTCATTAAGTTCTGCTAACATAACATATATCATCTCAAAATTATACATACAAAAAGGGAATGTCATCTCTAGGGATGCATGTCATATCTGACAAGGAGACAACTTGCTGCAGCTAGACAAATTACTCTATAAAGTAAACTATGCAGCTAGACAAATTACTCTATAAAGTAAACTATGCAGCTAGACAAATTACTTTATAAAGTAAACTATGCAGCTAGACAAATTACCCTATAAAGTAAGCTATGGTAAACATTAAGGAACTTGTCATCTAATAATAGCTGTATTTATTTTCAATTTGGTGTTTCAGTACTTGAATATCGAGACAACACCTTGTTTGGATAGAATAAATTAAAAGTTTTACAATTTGTGTATTAGCATTATAATCCCCCACCCCAAAACAACAAAAACTCATTGTAAAGAATATGAGTCAATGGCCAATAATGGCTTTCAACATTCTGAAATTTGTATCATCATTGGTCATTTCATCGGTGTAACTTTCTGATATACATATATTTAGTATCAACATTAACTGCAAAAATATATCTTTACCTTCCAACTGGGCAATTTCTTTCTTATAGTCCTCGCTTGACTTTTTTAATTGTTCTAAAATGTGCACCACAAAATTATATTCATCCAATGTAAATAAACTTAAATCTAAAAACAAACAATTAAATTCATCAATATTTGTATTAAATAAAAGTAATTGTGAATATAAATCCCACTTAATAAAATAGGTAAATTAGGTACAATTAATTTAAATCATGAAAGCCCACAAGAAAGTGATCTACTCAACTAAGAAAGTAAATGTAAAGTTAAAGTTTGCTTTAACAACAACACTAGAGCACATTCATTATTAATCATTGCCTATTTGGATGTCAAACATTTGGTAATTCTGAAATCTATCTAAAAAAGGAAACGTGCTATATTTTTTCATTAGTAGTAAGGGATCTTTTATGTGCACCATCCCTGCAGACAGTATAGCACATACCACAGCCTTTGATATACCAGTCGTGGTGCACTGGCTATAGAATAAAAACCTGAAAAATAATGCATATATCCTTACCTTCCAAGAAAGCATGCTTTTCAATATATTTCTTAGATTCCTTTTGTGACTTCTCTAACTGTTCTAAAATGGTGGAACCACAAAGATAAAACCCCTCAAAATACAATAAAATTAAACCAAAACACAGACCTAGTTCACTGATGTTTGTTTGTTATCTTCCAGAAAGTCAACTATTATATTATCAATGATATCATTAATATACAATATAAAACTGTCCAACCATTTTTACTTTTAAAAAGTTAAAACCACCTCCTCAACTACAAATGATATACAATAGTACTCTACAAAATGCAGTTCAGACATGGGCATAAGCCATCAACACAGTTCTTTGAACATTTCACTCGACGTATTAATAAAACTGGCCACAAACAAACTCTTTCAATGACTTCAAACAACCACATATTTCACCAGCAGATTAATGCACCAAAAAAATGAACTACCCAAAACACGAAGTAATATTAAAACCAAAATATCACACACATACAATACGTTGTTATTATTTCCATTAAATAAACTAGTTTCAAGACTTACAACAACAAAAATTAACATTTCAATAATTCAATAAGAGAAAAAATAAAGAATAACACAATTGTAAACATATACAATTACCTTCCAATGCTGCGATTTGTTTCTTAAACTGTTTTTGGCTGTCGTCTAACTTGCCTAATACGAGTGAACCATAGAAAACAGATCCATCAAAATACACTGATATTAAAGCTACTAAAACTTGACAATGAAGTTAATCAGTGAAAACTCACAAGAACCTGGCCCCATGCTTATAAACCTTAAAAGTCTAGACTTTAATAAAGTCCAGACTTTAACGTCATGGCAACACCATTCAAATAACATTATGTTAAAGTCTGGATTTTATTAAAGTCTAGAATTTAAGTTTTATAAGCATGGGCCCTGATGCTGCCGATTATTTAATTTTTTTAGCACATTAACCAATCAGCATTCAGTCCCTATCATCTAGTTATGTTAATGGTTTAATTATAAAATTGGTGGTTTATTTAAATATGAAGCATAAAGTAAAAAAGACCTTCACTTTTTGGTTTTTCACAATACTGTTATTCTACTATGTCCAAAGAGTTTAATATATAAATATTTAACATGTTTTTATACTATGGAAGTTAAAGTTAAAAGTTTGTTTTACTTAACAACACCACTAGAGCACACTGATTAATTAATCATCAACTAATGTCAACATCAAACATTTGATAATTCTGACATGTAGTCATCAGAAGAAACCCGCTAAAGTCTATACCATAGCCTATGGCCAGTTGTGGTGCACTGGTTGCTTATGCTATGACGATATTTTATATATTGACCTACTCACTGATCAGAACTCATGTTTTCCAGGATTCAACTTAAAGTTTTATTGTAAAAAGAGAACCATGCACTGCTGTAACTGTCTATATTTTGGAATCCAAAGAAAACCTTTTAACACAAAACTGTAAACATATATGCATACCCTTACCTTCCAATAAGGATTTCTTTTCCCTAAATATCTTAGCATCCATTTGCAACTTCTGTAACTCTTCTAAAATTAAGTGAACCATAAAGTTGACATTAATTACAAATTACCAATAAAGGTATTATATTAAAATAAAACAATAAGCAGATGGCCGCTTGCTGTCAATTAGAAATATAGCAGTTGTAACACAGGATTGTGGTTCCGATACTTACACTGACAACTATATATAATATAATGGAAAATAATTCATTTGCTTGGTAGTTTTATTAGCACTTTTACAGAAACATTTCTAAGTGGGATATCAATCAAATTGTTGGCAAACTGGTTTGTCCTGGTATCAGCAAACATTATATCATTGACAGAAATGCTTAAAATACTCTTCATTGCAGAATTAATGTATACAGAAAGTGTCTTGATTTTAAGGCAATTTTTTTTTTTTTTTTTAAATCGTACAACTCACACTGGTAGAAGGAAAGGAAATGTTTTATTTA